>ML797497.1:36303-77252 GCA_009831015.1 Picea engelmannii
ATCTTAGGCCACTTAAGATCTACAATTGTGATATAATAACTCATTATTACAACTTAAGTCACCTTATTCCTCATAAAGAAAAAAGTCACTTAAACTTTATAAATATAAAGTTCATATCTAGAGACCACTTTATGTCTCCCGCATGCTAAGACACCAAGTGCGCGTAGAAGACCATCTGAGCTACAAAACTCAACACGATGAAAAAAAAATACCCCTGAGGATGATACAAGCACTAAGGTCACAAAGCCATTAGAAAAAAAAAATGAAGAAAATCCTAAAAGATCTGTTAATATTCTCAAAGGCTCCATCAACAATGAAAGCAACAACGAGAAAGGAAATGATGACTAGCAGAAACTCGATTCTTCTCACAAGAACAACAAGAATAAGTTCAGAAGAGTTATTCCACCGTGAAGGCATTTCACAACCTGGTACCAAAATCTCTTTCTTGGATATCGTTTTTCTTGCAACAATTTGGTCATAAAGCACTAGATTGTAGAGATTATGAAAGAAGTGATAATGTGAGAGATAAAAAAATAAGTTCTTATTAGACCTCAAAAAATGATTGTGTGAGAAACAAAAACAGAGGTTCTCCTAGGTTTGTTGATAGAAACTACAATTCATTTGCTTCCCTACTTGATTACAAGATTGAATGTGATAAGTGTAGTAACTATGGGCACATAGTATGTGACTGTAGAAGAAACATAATAAAGTCTCCTAAACAAAACAACGAAGAAGATGTTCTTACCAAGCATAGAGAAGAATACATAAAGGTGTGGAAAATGAAGCAAGAATAACTGAATAAGGAATAATGTGGACTTGCAATGTATACTAAAGAAAAAGGAAGCCAATGGTACATTGATAGTGGATGTTCAAAATGCATGACAAGGGAATCAAATCAAATTTCTCACCCTAAATGAAGAAAAAGGAGGCAGTGTTACCTTTCGGAATAATGTTTCTGCAAGGATAGTTGGAAAAGGTGTTGTTAGTCTTGATAATGGAAAGAATAAAACACATGTTGTCTTGTATGTTGAAGGGTTAAAACACAATCTTATAAGTGTCAGTGAAATGTGTGATCAAGGTTACAACCTCACATTTCATTCTAAAGGATGTGAGATAAGGAAAGCAGGTTTAGAAAGATTAGTGGTAAATGCAAATAGAACCCCGAGCAATGTATATGGTATCGATGAAGTCAAAGGAGAAAAATGTTGTATGGGACAAGTAAACAAAAGTTGGTTATGGAATAGAAGGATGGGTCATCAAAAATTTGACAATCTAGAAAAACTCAACAAAACACAAGCAATAAGAGATATGCCAAGGATCTCAAAACCTACCAACATTGTTTGTAATCCATGTCAGCACGGGAAGAAAACGGTATTTAGTTTCAAAACAACAGAGTACTCAACACCAAATCCATTGGAACTTGTACACACATACCTCTACAAGCCATCAAGAACACAAACTTTAAAAGGTAAGAATTATTTTATGTTGTTTATTGATGATTACACAAGAATGACATGGGTTACATTTCTTAAAGAAAAATCTGAAGCATTTGAGAAGTTTAAAGATTTCAAATCCCTAGTTGAAAATGAGACTGATTCAAAAATCAAGTGCTTAAGATCGAACAGAGGAGATGAGTTTATCTCTTATGAATTCGAGGAATTCTATGAGAATCATGGAATCAAGAGCCCTTTTTCAGCAACAAGGACTCCACAAAAAAATGGAGTTGTAGAAAGGAAGAACAAAATTATACAAGAAATGTCTAGAACAATGTTGAATGAAGCCAAACTACCAGACACCTTTTGGAGAGATGTAACTAGCACAACAATCTACATTTTGAATAGAGAACAAATTAGAGTGAACAACAACAATACACCTTATGAATTATGGAAAGGTAGACCAACTACAGTCAAATACTTCAAAGTATTTGGGAGCAAGTGCTATATAAAGAGAAATGAAGATAATTTAGGCAAGTTTGATTCCAGAACAGATGAAAGTATCTTTCTTGGAAATGCATCTAAAAGCAAGGCCTACAAATGCTACAACAAAAGACTGTGCAAGGTTGTAGATAGTATTGATATAAGACTGGATGAAGAAATACCTCAAAAGGAAAAATCACAAACAAATGAAGATCCAAAGGAGACAATATACAGATAATGAGAAAAGGAAGAAGAAAATAAAGGACAAGAAGAAATAGAACGCCAAGATCTAAAGACAGCATCCAGATTTGTTCAAAAGCATCATCCAAATCATATTCTTAGTGATATAGATACAGGAGTTCATACTAGAAGAAGATTGAAATTTTCTTAGTTATCTAAAATAGATCCCAAGAACTTTGCACAAGCTAGTGAAGATAAGCATTGGGTTAATGCTATGAAAGAATAACTAAATCAGATTGAAAAGAATGAGACATGGGAACTTGTGCCCAGACCAAAAGACAAGAATTTGATTGACACCAAATGGGTCTTCAAAAACAAATTGGATGAAGATGGATAAGTAGTAAGAAATAAAGCAATATTGGTCTATAAAGGGCATGCTCAAGTTCAAGGTATTGAATTTGAAGAAATATTTGCTCTAGTTTCAATATTGGAAGCAATCATAATGTTTTTGTCATTTGCGTGTTTCAAGAACTTCAAAATCTATCAAATGAATGTCATGAAATTTAGAAGAAGAAGTATATATTGAACAACTAGAAAAATTTCAATTTTCATAAAACAAATATCATGTATGCAAACTGAAGAAAGCACTCTATGGACTAAAGCAAGCTCCCAAAGCTTACTATTCAAGACTTGACAAATACTTATAACAACAAGGTTTCAAAAGAGGACCTGCAGAAAATAAACTTTACATTAAAAAAGACAATGAAAATTTGTTAATCGTTGTGGTTCATGTGGATGATATCATATTTGGAAGTAATGCAGATAGAATGAGCCAAGAGTTTGCAGAAGAAATGAAAAATAAAATTGAGATGTCCATGCTTGGAGAATTGTCATTATTTCTAGGGTTGCATATTTTTCAATCTAGTAAGGGAATATCCATTTCTCAGACCAAATGTATCAAGGAAATGTTGAAGAAATTTGGAATGGAAGGCTGTGCACCTGTCAGTACACCCATGATCACAGGATGTAAGTTGCGCAAAGATGATGAATCTCCAGAAGCAAATCAAACACTGTACAACTCCATGATTGGAAACCATATGTGACAACATCAAGGCCAAAAATCATGCAAGAAGTAGGATTGGTTGCAAGATTTCAATCTACACCAAAGGAGACACATGTGCAAGTAGTAAAAATAATATTCAGATATCTAAAGGCCACATTGGAATTTGGCTTGTGGTATTCAAGAAGTAAGGACTTTACTCTAATAATATATACATATGTAGATTGGGTAGGAAGTAATGATGATAAGAAAAGTATCAGTGGAGGAGAATTATTTCTAGGAAATTTTCTAGTATCATGGTTGAGCAAGAAGAAAACTTCAATCTCTATCCACAACAGAAGCCAAATATATTACAACAACAACATGTTGCACACAAGTTCTCTAGATGAAGAAAACACTTGAGGATATCAAGGTAGAATATGATCAGCCAATATCAATCATTCGTGACAACACAAGTGCAATCAACATTTCAAATAATCATGTTATGCACTCAAAGACAAAGAATATTCCCATCAAGTACCACTTCCTAACAGAACAGGTACTCTAGCAAAGTGTCAATATGGAATACATTGCCAAGAAAGAATAGGTTGTGGATATTTTTACTAAACCTCTTCCCATAGACACATTTGAATATATCAGACAAAAGCTAGGAGTGATATCCCTCTCATCTCGTTAGTAAAGGTAAACATAATCTCAAGGTAGAAACCCTTTTCCATTGATTTCAAAGGGGGAGAAGTTGCAGACAAAGGAAAAATGGAAGACACAAGTAGTTGCAGAAAAGGGGATTATTACATAATTGACTAACGGTTGTCATCAATAACAAAGTGGGAGATTTTTGGAAATATGTTTTCATTGATGTCAAAGATAGGGGGAGACTATAGATGTCCAAGATAAAGATTGCAAGATGGAGATGGTTAGAAATATTGTTTTTGGATTTTTTGATGCTCAATTTAGATACCCTATATTTTAATGTCTTTTTACTTTGAAGACCTAGTTCAAATGGGAGCATATGATATATGGTTAAAATTTTTATTCTGAGACCTTTCCAATGGTATACGACGCTCCCTCTAACTCCATAGGAATGAGGAGATATGAAATATTATGTCGGTTCATCCCAACCAGACTGTATAGATCGGCCCAGCCAGTTTTACAAGTCGACCCCATAAGTGAATGTAGAAAAACTATAAATATAGGATAGATGTGTGCATTTGAAGAGTATCCAATAAAGGAGAGCAAGTACAAGTGCACAAAAGAGATCTGAGGTGCGAAAGAGGAGTTGGGGAGTATTTTTGGGGTCTAAAGGTGCGCAAGAGGATTTTTCTTGGATTTTTAGGGTGCACTATGAAGAACTAAGCTCTATGATGTTGTAAAGTGTGTTTTTTTGAGGATGTGATGTTGCAGTCTAGAATTATATTTTGGGAATAATGCTATGAGGTTCACTAGGGAATGAAGGATACATATGAATAGGGTTTGAAGCTATGTTTTGGGTATGAAGAAAGGAGAAGCATTGGAGCATGAAAGATAAGAGTATGACGATGCTATGAAATGCATGAAGTATGAAGCATGCAGGTGAAGTCACAAGTACTTTGTGTATAAATATCTTAGATCAGTGCCTATAGTGGTCTTAATGAGTTGGTGCTCAGTTGAGGAGATTGGTGTCTCCATCAGGTTCGTGCCTACACAATATCTTGCTAAGTTGGTGCTCAACTGAAGAGATTAGTGTCTCTAGTAGGTTGGTGCCTACACAATATCTTGTTGAGTTGGTGCTCAGCTAAAGAGATTGGTGTCTCTAGTAGGTTGGTGCCTACAAGTTTTCTAATAGTAGGTTGGTGCCTACAGACATTTATAAAGATAATTTTTTGTGGTTTTATCCCACAATGGTTTCCCAATTAAACTCTGTGTATTGTGATTTGAGTTTATATGCATTTATTGTTTTAACACTAATGAATGATTGATGAATGCTCATTTAAAGTAAAAAGTATCTTATATTGTTTCATCCCCCCCCTTAGTATAAGTGTAAGTTAAACAAGATTTTTCTTTCAACAAAACCATTGCTTAGTCATCAAGCATTGCTTCTCTAAAGAAAGGGGAAAATGTTCATGTTGGTTCTCCTCCTTTCTCTCCACGTCCAAGTGTTGTAGACGGTGTTGTTAGTGCTCCATTTGTTGCAAGTGGAGTTGTCATTGGTGGAAATAAGCTTTAAGAGCAAGACAAATTAATCACTTGGTTGTAGCTATTGTTGTTAGTGCTATGTCCATTTCCAATGGAGCTTCCATTGGTGAAAATAAAACTCCAAAATCACAAGAAGTTAATCAAGAAAACAAATACCCACTTTGGAAATATGTAGATAGAAGACCAATGCTCGGGGTGGAGGGTGGTGAAAATTGATATTGGATATACTTGTTTTGTAAAGTTGAATTTAAGAGTACCTACTTCTGCATCAAGGGCCATTTGTTGGGCCTCAAGAGGGATTGGAGCATGTTCAAAATTTTATTAGAGCCAAAGAAAAAAAATGGATAAAGAGGATACTATCAATGAGGAAAATGTGGCAGCAACTCATGAGACACAAAGATGAGGATCCTCTTTCATTTTTTAGGAATTCATCCAGTAGAAGTGGGAGTGGGGTTGAATTTCACAGCAGACTAGCTATAACAACAAGGAAGAGCTATGATTCTAGTGCTCCAATGGATAAGATATTTCAAGAAAAGTTGGAGGATGAGATGGATTTTACATAGGGTGGCTTCACCCTATGGACCAATATCTAATCATGTTCATTAATAAAGGGTTTTTTTTAATTGTGAAAAATAAGGCCAATATATTGTAGGTATTAGGGGGGATGTAGCGTTTCAAAGGGTTTATAGGTATTTGTGATCCGGATTTTATGAGAAAAATGAAATGAATACAGATTATTAAAATATGCTTAATGCAGAATAATAGAGATATAGTAAAACTAGTTTTCTATTCAATAACGAAATAAGATGACACTGTAAAATGCAACTGAAACAAGCTTGTTCGAATGGTGGCGGCTTATCTCTGAGAAGAGATGTGAAGATTGTGCTCATTCGCAAGAAGATGATTACAATGAGTTTCTGAAGGACTTTTTACAATAAACTAGAATGTCAAAAACCATAGATATCCAAAAACCTAACATCGGGAGATGAAGCGCCAAAAGTCATGTGGGCCCCATTTGGGTAAGTCAGTACATCAACTTCTCGAGGTCCTAACTTTTGCATACGATCTTCGTTTTAGGCACATGATAGCCCATTGGAAAGGTATCGTCAAGGAGATTCATTTTGGGGGCTCAATCATGCCTTCGTATATCATTGAGAATCTCGATCCCTAAAAACCTCCATTTAGGCCTTCAAAATGGCCTCGGAAGTTAAAATTGCTAAAAATAGTAAATTGCCAAAATTGCCAGAAAACTATTTTGAGGGAGTTGGAAAAGGTGGGTGAACACTAATATCCACCTGGATCAATCCTACCTCCTTAAGAAGCAATGGTCTCCACTGCGTTGATTTCCCCCATCAGATGAGGAAATTGTTGTTGAATTTGGCCCCGGGTGAGCCACCTGCCTTGGTGCAGGAGTTGCCCTGCTTTGACGAAAGTTGGATCCTTTGTTTTCGAGTGCCCTTGATCTGTGTTTCCACAATATGATCATTGTATGCCTTTTGCATGTAATTAGGGTTGAGCTTTGTTGGTTTCAACTGCTCTGTTATCTTTGAGGTGTCCAATAATGGTGGGAAATATGGCCGAAGGAGAGCCACGTTGAAGACTGGGTGCAGGCCAAAAAAAGGGGGAATGTTGATCTCAAAATCATTGTCATCCATAGCCTCGGTGATGGTGTATGGCTCATAACAGAGTGGGCGAATCTTTCGATGGGGCCTTGTAAGGCGTTCTTTCTAAAAGTGCAACCAAACTTTGTCTCCCACCTGAAACTTATGTGGCACCCGATGTTGATCATGACACTGCTTATACTTGGCATTAGAATTCTGTAGAATATCTTGAACCTATTGGTAGATGTGATGGATCCACTCAATGAACCAGGTGGCCTTGTTAGCTTCTGGTGGAGCACGGGATGAGTTGGTTGAGGTGGTCACCAGGGGTAGTGCAACATCCATGGGGCCCAATGGTTGGAATCCCAACCCCACCTGAAAGGGGTTGTGGCCAGTTGAGCTATGCAGGGCTTGATTGTAGCTATGTTGGACATAGGGAAGACTCTCATCCCATGTGCGGGGATGTTTTAAATTACACATGCATAGGATATGTACGATCATTCGATTGACGACCTCAATTTGGCCATCTGTCTGGGGGTGGAAGGCAGTGGATTTGGTGAGCTTGGTATCCAACAGTGACCAGAGGCTTGACCAGAATGTGTTGAGGAACCGACTGTCAAGGTCTGAGATAATGGTTTGTGGGATCCCAAAATGTACCCATACTCGTTCAAAGAAGAGCTTGGCAGTGTCTTCTACTGTGATGTTCTTCTTGCAGGAGGCTAGAATCACCATCTTGGAAAAGCGATCAACAACCACAAAAACACAGTCATTTCCCCTCTTGGTGGATGGGAACCCCCACATGTATTCCATTGAGATGGATTCCCATGGTCTGTCAGGAGTAGGAAGAGGGGTGTACATGCCCTGTTTCTTAGTGGTTTGTTTGGAAATAGCACAGGCGGTGCAGGATCTAATATACTTGTCGACATCATGTCGAAGTTTCGACCAGTAGAAATATTTATACAACACTGCCACTGTCTTTTCGACGCCAAAGTGTCCTACCACCCGACTGTAGTGAGATTCCCAAATCATCTTCTCACACTCACTTGATGAAACACAAAGATGGTCCAGATGACACAACAACCCATCTTGAAGATGGAAATTAGCGACCACTGAGTTCGCGCCCAACATTTGGTAGGTGGTGGAGAAGTCAGGGTCTGTCTCGTAGAGGTGGGGCCATCCGGAGGTCTCATGGCTGCAAGAGTCTAGCACCATGGTGAGTGTCGCGACTGGAGGTCGGCTGAGGCAATAAACAACTCGATTGGTACTTCCTATTTTATACTTGATGTTGAGGTGGAACTGTTGTAAGTATGTGGACCACTTCTGATGGCGGTCATTCTGCAATTTTCCTTGGGTCTGCCTGAACTGTAGTGTCTTGTGATCAGTGTGGATGACTATATTCTTCCCAAGAATATAATGTCTCCACTGGCAGCAGGCTTTCACAATGGAGTACATTGATTTTTCGTAAGTAAGATACTTACGGACAACATCTGATAGTGTCTCACTATCATATACCATGGGGTGGTCGTGTTGAGTTAGAACGATGCCCACAACATAGTCTGAAGCATCTGTCTCGATCTCAAATGGATGTTGTAGGTATGGTAATGAAAGTACTAGGGATGAGAACAGACGATTCTTCAAGTCATCGAAGGCTTGTTGTTGGGATAGACCCCACAAAAAAAATTCCTTACCTCCACCCCTAGTTACTTGGTTGAGGACCCATGCAATATGAGAGAATCCCAACACAAACCTACGATAGAAATTAGCGAGGTCCAAGAAGCTCTAAATTTCAGTGAGTGTGGTTGGGGCTGACCAGTCCCGGATGACCTGGATCTTGGATCTATCCACATACACACCATGCCAATCAATGATGTAGCCTAAGTAATGGACCCTGTCCATGCCGAAGGAGCATTTTTCCAAGTTTGCATATAGTTTGTGTTGTCGCAGGGTGTGCAGAACATGTTGAATATGCTGCAAGTCTCTAATGTTCCCAATCCAAAATGCAAGGAACATCACGGTTTTGGGTGTCTTTTTAAACTTTTTCTAGTTGTGGCATTTCGTCAAACACTTTGTTGGTTTACTTGTTTGTATGTGTTCATTTGTAGGTTGACCTCTTGAGTTCGGCCTTAGGGTTTATGTTGATGAATTTAATGTGTGTTGCAACAATAAACAAGAAGATATTGTAATGGAACATACCTCAACCATATGCAAGATCAACAATATGATAGACAAGCCAAAACACCTCAGATCTTATTTTATTCATAAATAGGAGAACCTGATATAATGAAGATGTCGATCTGGATTGATCAACAGATGCATCCAATAACACAATAGAAGTTTCTACAAAAATGATCCAAGAAGATAGTATAAGCCTCCAAAGGATGAATACACCATGAATACCAATACAAGAAAGATATCGGTCGTATGAAGTGTCAACCCCCAATCTGGAAGATGCCACGCCCTACTGGATCACTGAATAGCCTCAATAATTCGACCCTGCTGCCAAAGATGTCTAAATGCTCCAATGAAGATAACAAACAGTAGATTAGGTAACTGCAAGAACAACCCAGGTGCTCAAATATCCAAGACCCCTCTCAAAGTCATGGATCTAGCCTCCCTCCAAGAAATGGTGTGCCCCCCTAGATGCCTGAAACACTAGATAATTCGTCCCTCCTTCTAGAGGCCTCCAAATGCTCCACAAAACCACTAGAATGATAAATCGGGGATTGGTTAACTCCCTGGTGAAGTTCCAAGTGAAATGATGAAGATCTAATCTACCAAATGGTTGAAATCACTTTCTAAAGTGTGCTCCTCTCCTCCAATTCGTCCCATGCATCCAATATATCAAACGATCCATAAAACTCCATCGAAATGCACTAGATATGATGGCCACGACCCTGCAATGAAAACCCAGGTGTTATAATCTATCGAATCCCTTCCAATCCCTTGGAATGAACTTCCCTCAAGGAATGGTGTGCCCCCCTTGCTGGAAACCCCCATTGGTGCGCCCTCCTTCTCTTCCTGTGCCTGTGGCTAGTGTAGAACCCTCCTACACTGAGTAGATCCGAACTAGAATGGTGTGGGAGCATATTGCATTTCCAAGACCAAGATTGGGACAATCTAGGTTGAATATTTCACCACCGAATCATCATCTAGGGTTTGTTAAGTCAAAACCCTCAAAACCCCCAAGGTATGGGCTCTCTAGCTAGAAGCCAAATATCAAAATGATAAAAATACATGAATGAATTGAGAATAGAGGCCCTTGCCTCTCCTTTATACCTCCTGCTCACCTTGTCTCTCCAAAGTGAATTTTCTTTTTAATTATTAATTAATTAATTAAATCACTTTAATTAATTAATTAATTAACCTTTTTACCTTTGAAAAGCGCCTTATCTCTCCTTGTGGCTTCCCTAGCCACTGAAAGCCACTTCTCATCATCCTATCATGTAGTGTTGTTCCTACCGATTCCAATGAGCTATTACACTGAGAGGTTCCTCCAAGTAATGTGCCCAAAATGACCTCTTTAGTGAATTTAATTAACTTATAGCTCAAAATACTCAAAATCATGGAAATCATCGGAATGCAATGGAACCAAATCCAACCTGTGTGGAATGGATCATAATGATGAAATGGGATGAATGATGCAAGCCATGCCCCAAAATACCTCTCAATAATCTATGTACTCACTATAACCTTTGTCTGGGTACTCTGGTCATCATAACCCTCTGTAATGTAATGATGTCCCAAAGTGGGGACATTACAGTCCTCCCTGCTAGAAAATTGCTTGTCCTCAAGCAATAACCAAATCCCCTCAAGTATAATACCAGGATCCCATGTCCACCTGTGGGACACACAGTAGACCCCATCCAAAGATGAACTAACACGCACTCTGCCCCCTGGGTCCCATATCAAGACATGAACTGCAATCCCCTGGAAAGCATAATCCTGAAATGTATCAACACCATGAAACTCATGCTCATGACTCATGGCCCCATCCCTGTATGATTCCATCCTCCTAGATACTACCAATATCAACACGACCTCCATCAACTGCCCATGTTGATGCCGAAACGAGGTACTTCCAAACCTCCATGAGACACCCTCAAGTAATGTGCTCTCCTCAACATTGAAGCTCAACAGAAATCCAAAACAAATTTTCCTTGCAAAAGTCCACTCACCCCTGTCAGTCAGTGAAATGCCCAATCCTGCAATCCCTGGGTCCCATGCTAGCCTCTGTCGAATATCACCATGTTGACACTGCACTATGTTGACCATGCCTGACTGCTCCCTGTATATATACCGGATCCTCCACTGCTGGATCCTCAAGATGAAGTACCTATGGCACTTGGACCTGTTGTCCAGAAGCTACATCTGTAAGAACATATCTGTGGTGGTAGTACCTTCCCAACCATCTCCATGCCCGATCATGATGATCAAGAGGGAGAAAATGTCTTGCTCCATAGGACAAGTACCTTCAGGCCCACTCCAAACCAACCCAAGGTGGAGTGGGTGTCTCTCTGGTGCAACCTGGGTCGACATGACGTAAAACATCCTGCTAACAAAATGAACTCCCGGATCCCATGGAAAACTTGGAAATTTATCACTTCCAGTCTACGATAGTTGCTCCTGTGTCAGACTGATCACTTTCTGAAGCCCTCTGTGCTCATCTATTGTCACTTGGCCTATGATTCTCACCATCATGCACCAAGTCTCAACTATCTGCCTAACATGGTCCACCTCTGACCTGTTGTATGCCATAAAAGTACTCCTTTCAGGTGGTCTCGACGAACTCACTCTCCATGCCCTCTGCCACTGTCTATCTGTCCTCATGTTGTTTTCAATGATAAATGTGTTGGGAAAGGCTAACATAAACCTTTGTAGCTAACTGTAGATATGTAAAACATCACATTCTTTGGTCAATCCCAAGGATTCGACCAGAAGCTCGTCCATCAATATCCCTGATAAATACTCTCCTAAGTGTGTATCCTCCCTGCAATCCAATACACTCGTCTGAAACTGATTGCATATCTCGACATGTTTCTATGAACTATCACTCATAACTATATGCTATGACATACTCATGTCGTCTCCTATAGACTCATGCTGCATCATAGATCCTGGGTGTACTATTGGATCAACCTCTACATGGCGGTCAACCACTCTCGAAACACAAATGGAAGTGTCCTTCGTCAACTAGTTCTCCTCTGGTAGATCACCAACATCTCCTAGCAACGTGAATGAATGATATATCTGAGTGTCCACTAAGACAGATGAAGTGGATCTCTGACGAATCTCCTCAAGAGGCTCACATGACCTGGACTCTGATCCTTGAAGGGTTGTCTGTGTGCCTCTCAAGAACCCTCGAGTGCTCTCCAACTCCTGAGAAATTATTTCCACCTCCAACTCTTGCTCCCTCAGAGCCTCATGACACATCTCACCAATCCTCAATAGGTAGTCCCTGTCAATCAACAACTGCTAGTAGTCAGTCCTCATCAGAGATACTCTCTCCCTCAGAGTATGAAAATCATCCATGGAAAATCCCCCATCTGAACTGCCATGTGCCACTAATGCTCTCCAACAGTAATCTGTCTCCAATGTATGCATGTCATCACTACGCCTGGTGGCTACCATGATCATATCCTCACTGACTCTCAATTGTGTTGCTAAGTGGTCTGACTCCTAATCACAGTCATGTTGAGGTGCCACCTCATATCCCTCACTGCTAATGTCAGTCCTACTAGTTTCAACTCTGGAATCCCCCAAAACACTCTTTTCATAAGATAATGTGTTGAACTACCCATTGTTTATTGTGTTGTTGGTCCTCCCATATGACACTGCACCACATCACTAGATATTATCTCCCTCTAAATCACATTTTATCCTGTATGAGAAGTCGTATCCTCCCGTGCACTCACCTTGCTACTATCATCTGCACTTGGATCCCATATAGATGTATCCAGACACTTGCTATGGTCGTCATGGCCAATAAAGAGTGCATCCTCATCAATGTAGGCCGATCCTGGAAGTAAGTTCCCCATCAACCTGCCAGTCTCCATATTCTTCTCAACTAATGGAGTCTCCAAAATCGGTGACTCAATCTCCTCATGTTGGTGTGTGAATGTAAGATCAACTGTCTGGATGTCATATGTCTCCTCCTAGATCTGTGGATCCATGTATCCATGTTGTGCATCCCTCAAACAAGGCTCCTCCATCATATCTAACATACTACTGGTATCCTCATGTGACGTGCATATCGTGGGTGCCTGAAAGGATGACAAATGTGTCACGACCCTCATAGGGGGCTTATTAGATCTAGGTGCTAACACGTGTGAATCCCCACTAGTGTCTCCACTCTGTTGAGGTGTAGGGTCATCAACACCATGTGATATGTCTGTTGAAATGCAGGTGTTGTCATCTTGTTCCTCCAACTGTTGATCCACTACACAAGGGTCACCATCCTCCCCAAGCATGCCATAATCACTAGTATCTATAAGTGTGCAAGAGTCACTATGATCCTCAAGCGTGTCAGAATCACTAGCCTCAGTGCAAGAGTCACTAGTATCATCGCACTGCTCCAAATAAGCATATGTCGCTCCATTCTCACACACCTCGTCATCACTGTCATAGTTCACCTCAATAATATGTTTCTTACCCTTACCCCTACACCTATGCTCTGGTTCCCAAGGCACCTTGCAACTGTAGCAAAGTTGCATGCTCTTAATGGGTGTGGGGTTACTCTGTGTTTCCCTCCAACTAGTTGTGCTAGCTCTGTATTCCTCTATCTGATTGACCCAAAATGTAATCTCATATGTGCTCCACCTAGGATTTTTCATGGACAAATACTGTTGGAATGTTACTAGGGCCCTAGTGCTCTCACTAAGGTCGTAGTAGTCCCATTCACAACGTACTACCTTTCTAACAAAATCCCTAGACTCCATCTTGCCGTATGTAAGATCCCTCAGGCTAGCAGGAATATAGGCTATGATACCACTGTAATGTTCACAAGCCAAAATGCAAGGAACATCATGGTTTTGGGTGTCTTTTTAAACTTTTTCTAGTTGTGGCATTTCGTCAAACACTTTGTTGGTTTACTTGTTTCTATGTGTTCATTTGCAGGTTGACCTCTTGATTCCGGCCTTAGGGTTTATGTTGATGAATTTAATGTGTGTTGTAGCAATAAACAAGAATATATCGTAATGGAACATACCTCAACCATATGCAAGATCAACAATATGATAGACAAGCCAAAAAACCTCAGATCTGATTTTATTCATAAATAGAAGAACCTGATACAATGAAGATGTCGATCTAGAATGCTCAACAGATGGATCCAATAACACAATAGGAGCTGCTACAAAATGCTCCAAGAAGATACTATAAGCCTCCAAAGGCTGAATACACCATGAATACCAATACAAGAATGATCTAGGCCATATGAAGTGTCAACCCCCAATCTGGAAGATGCCACGCCCTGCTGGATCACTGAATAGCCTCAATAATTTGGCCCTATTGCCAAATATGTCCAAATGCTCTAATGAATATGACAAACAATAGATCGGGTAACTGGAAGAACAACCCAGGTGCTCAAATATCCAAGAGCCCTCTCAAACTCATGGATCTAGCCTCCCTCCAAGAAATGGTGCGCCCCCTGGATGCCTGAAACCCTAGATAATTCGTCCCTCCTCCCAGAGGCCTCCAAATTCTCCACAAAACCACTAGAATGATAGATCGGGGCTTGGTTAATTCCCTGGTGAAGTCCCAAGTGAAATGATGAAGATATGATCTACCAAATGGCTGAAATCACTTTCTGAAGTGTGCTCCTCTCCTCCAATTCGTCCCATGCATCCAATATATCAAACGATCCATAAAACTCCGTCGGAATGCACTAGATATGATGGCCACAACCCTGAAATGAAAACCCAAGTGCTATAATATGTCGAAGCCCTTCCAATCCCTTGTAACGAACTTCCCTCAAGGAATGGTGCGCCCCCCTTGCTGGAAACCCCCAATGGTGTGCCCTCCTTCTCTTCATGTGCCTGTGGCTGGTGTAGAACCCTCATGCATTGAGTAGATCCGAAATAGAATGGTGTGGGAGCGTATTTCATCTTCGATACCAAGCTTTGGACAAGCTATGTGGAATCTTTCACCACCAAATCATCCTCTAGGGTTTGTTAAGTCAAAACCCTCAAACCCCCCAAGGTATGGGCTCTCTAGCTAGAATATAGATATCAAAATGATAAACATACATGAATGAATTGAGAATAGAGGCCCTTGCCTCTCCTTTATACTTCCTGCTCACCTTGTCTCTCCAAAGTGACTTTTGTTTTTAATTATTAATTAATTAATTAAATTGCTTTAATTAATTAATTAACCTTTTTACCTCTGAAAAGCGCCTTATCTCTCCTTGTGGCTTCCCTGGCCACTGAAATTCAGTTCTCATCATCCTATCATGTAGTGTTGTTCCTACCGATTCCAATGAGCTATTACACTGAGAGGTTCCTCCAAGTAATGTTCCCAAAATGACCTCTTCGGTGAATTTAATTAACTTATAACTCAAAATACTCAAAATCATGGAAATCGTCGAAATGAAATGGAACCAAAGCCAACCTGTGCGGAATGGATCATAATTATGAAATGGGATGAGCGATGCAAGTCGAACCCCAAAATACCTCTCAATAATCTATGTACTCACTATAACCTCCATCTGGCTACTCTGGTCATCATAACCCTCTGTAATGTAATCATATCCCAAAGTGGGGACATTACAGTTCTGCCCAAGTCTTGTTGTAGATGATGATGTCATCCAGATACACCAATACAAAAGTATTGGTGAAAGGTCGTAGGATATCGTCCATCATCCTCATAAAAGTTGTTGGAGCATTTGTCAAACCAAAGGGCATGACCAACCATTCAAAAAGACCTTCTTTTGACTTGAAGGCAGTCTTCCATACATCTGTCTGTTATATTGGGACCTGGTGGTAGCCAGAATTCAGCTCAATCTTACTTAAGTATTTTTCCCCCATGAGCTAATCAAGGAGGTCATCGATTTAGGGAATCGATTACCGGTTTCGCACTGTGATTTATTCAGGGCCCAGTAATCAATGCAGAGTCACCAAGTCCCATCTTTCTTATGCACCAACATGATTAGGCTCCCACAAGGTGATGAGATGGGACGTATGTTCCCCTTGTGGATCAATTATTTGATCTTCCTCTTGATCTCTTCGTTTTCTAACAGAGATCGGCGGTAGACTGGACCATTCGATAGTAGTGCACCTGGGGTCAGATGAATGGGACGCTTGACCTGGCAGTGTAGAGGTACCCTGGTAGGAGAGGAGAAGATATTTGAGTATTCATCCACAACCTTATCCACTTGATTATGTTGTGTGGAGAGATCGATCGCAAAGGCCTTGGATGTGGCTGCGATATTTCGCTCACTCTAAGAGTGAATCACAAAGAAGACAAATTTCCCATTCTGAGAGATGGCCTTCCTGCATTGCTTGGCAGAGATCAAGGAAATAGCACTAGGAGGGACTGCCTCGAGTATCATGTACAATTTCATGTTCAAAGTAATAATAACACTACGAGGCCTAGACTCATATACAACATGACGTTTCCATAAATAAGGTTGGCCCAAAAGAACATTACAAACTTTGAGAGGAGCAACATCACACAATACCTTGTCTTTGAAGGGCTTGATGTCGTACAACAGTCAGCACTGTTGGCTAATGCAGAGATCGCTTCCTTGGCGAAGCCATCCAATGGTGTAGGGTTGTGGGTGCGGAGATGTCGACAGGGCCAACCGCTTAATGACCTCTGCTGAGATGAGGTTCTTCTTGATACCGCTATCAACAATGAAGTGCAGTGGGGTTCCTTTTACCCACATTTGTGAATGGAAGAGGCACTCGCCTTCTTCTGGCTCATCTGGTTTACCAGGCTGGAGCTTGTTGGTGGCAATGGTGCTACTAGGTTCCGTGTCAATGATCCATCCCCCCTTTCTAGTTCTGACTCAGATTCAGAACTCGCATCTGATTCAGAGGATTTCACTTCGGCCACCAGCGGCTTCTTTGAGTGGTAGTTGGCAGTGTTATGCCAAGGGTTCTTATGGAAGTCTCACCACTTCCCGATATATTTCTTTGTCTTTCTAGTGTCCTTATTTGCTTGCGGCTTGGATTGGTTGTCCTGATATTGTCCATCTTTTCTCTGTCCTTTGTTCTGTGGGTTGGGGCCGCCCCTTGCTGGCTTTTGCTGTGAGGGTTTCCCAGCCCAAATTTTCGCGTCTTTTGTTTGAGCTTTTGCTCGATTTTGACAGCATATCGGTAGGCCACGCCCAAGGACGAGATGTCCAGAAATTCCATTTTGGTATGGATGTATCTATGTAGAGCATCGCGATACTTGAGCACTAGATGTCGATCTGAATATTTGATACCTAGCTTGGTGCGCAATGTATGGAAGATATTTGTGAACTCTGGCACTGCTTGGTCTCTTTCTTGTCGTAGTGTCGTCCATTTGGTATACAAGTCATCATGACTTCCGATAGGGTAGTATTGTTCCTTAATATCATCCCTGAAGGATTCCCAGGTGGTCATGACTGTAAATAATGAGGGTTCCTTTGTTTCCTTTTGCTCATAGAAAGTTTCCCACCAATCTTTGACATGGGGAACGACTTTGAGGAGTGCAAAAGTAATATTTTCTCTATTCGAAAATTTATGGACAGAAAAATACCCTTCTAGTAGATTCAACCACTTCTCTACAACATATGCCTCTATATTACCTTCAAATATAGGAATATTGAATTTGGTTTTTACCTTGAAGGGGGCGGCACCTCTTCTCGAGGAAGATGTGTCACCTGTTGGTAGTCGCCGAAGGATTTGCGCGAAACTATCCATCATCTCATTCCTCTGTTGCATGAGGGATTCCTCAAGCAACATTTTGAAAGGATATCTTGTCCTGTCATAATTATTTTCTCCTTCCATGAGAGGTCACTTGGGCATGTGAGAGATTTTGTCCTCAATAGAAACAAGCCCGAGACCCAATTCTTTGTACCCTGACCACGTTGGGGACATGCATTAAGACGATAAGGAGCAGACCGCTTTGATACCACTCATACAGATTTTATGATAAGAACGAAATGAATACAGATTATTAAAATATGCTTAATACAGAATAACGAAGATACAATAAAACTGGTTTTCTATTCAATAATGAAATAAGTTGAAACTGTAAAATGCAGCGGAAACAAGCTTGCTAGAATGGTGGTGGCTTATCTCTGAGAAGAGATGTGACGGCTACACTCATTTGCAAGAATATGATTACAATGAGGCTCTAAATGTATTTTTACAATAAACAAGAATGTCAAAAACCCTAGACATCCAAAAACCTAACCCTAGGAGATGAAGCGCCAAAAGTCATGTGGGCCCCGTTTGGGTAAGTCAGTACATCAACTTCTCGGGTCATAACTTTTGCATACTATCTTCGTTTTAGGTGCATGATAGTCCATTGGAAAGGTATCGTCGGGGAGATTCATTTTGGGGGCTCAATCATGCCTTCAAGTATTATTGAGAAGCTCGATCCCGAAAAACCTTCATTTAGGCCCTCAAAATGGCCCCGGAAGTTAAAATTGCCAAAAATAGTAAATTGCCAAAATTGTCAGAAAATTGTTTTGAGCAAGTTGGAAAAGGTGGGTGGCCACCAATATCCACGTAGATCAATTTGGGGGTATAAAAAGGGTTATCTATTTAAAATAGGGGTTTCTTTGATTAGAAATATGTATTGGGAGGGGGGTTCCACAAAAAGGATTTTGGGAGGTATTTATTAATATCTAGTGAAATTAGGGGTATTCTTGAATATCTCACGAATGCAATCACTATGTCATAGGTTCATTGAATGACGACCCTGTGATTTTACCATGATAAATTTCTATCTCAATTTCCTTGTATTTAATGTTGCAAACTCTCCTTTATTTATTGAGAAGTGTTGGGCTCTTACTGAATGAGCTTTGATTGGGTATGTACCTTCTAGTTCAAAGAATCTTAGAACGACTTAGCTGGTTAAGAAAAATAAAGTGGATAAACCCCTAACACTTATTAAATCAACATGGCCCTCATTAGGTGTTAGTATTATTTTTTATGGATGGATGGATCTAGCCTTCCATCCCCACATCAATTTAATGGTATCATCAAAGAATGGATCAATGTTCTTGAAAGCTGTGGATGCTCTTGGAAAATACAAGGATGTATATTTATGGGTGACTTGTTTATTTAAGTCAATGAAGAAGTAGGTGTTGATTCTATTGTGCAAATTATCATAGATAATGCACTTTTGTGCATTCTTCCAATATGATTGTGGAAACTAAATATCTACAAGTATTTTGGACATCTTATGTTGTTGATTCTTTGAATTTAGCACTTAAATCTATTTCTTTAGATGCGGCATTGATAGGAGAGTTAATTTATGATGCTCATCATATCCACAATTTAGTACAAAACCATACCCATTCCCTCATAAACTATAAAAAGTACACAAGTATGTCATCGTTGAAGATTGCAAATACTCAATTTGCCTCCTAGTTCATCATGCTTAAAAGGTTGAGGAAGGTCAAAACTGATATTTTATCCATGGTTATTTTTTATTTTTGGGGTTGTTTGGAGAAAGAAATATGTACATATGTTGCAAAGAAGGTCAAGGATACAATGTTGTATGATCGTTGGTGGGAGAAGGTATATACTACCATTAATATCATGGGCCCTATCATTCCTTTGTTGTAGTTTGCAAGTACAGACCAGGCCATATTAGGAGATGTTTATGAGGGGTGGGACTCCACAATTGAGTTTGTGAAGAATTATTTTTTTTAGAATTTGTGTGAGTGTCCTGAGCATGGGACATCAACATAGCTCTTGTTTAATACCATATGAGATATTCTTGTCAAAAAGTGGAAGAATAAATTTTCACCTCTGCATTTCTTAGCTCTCTCATTAAATCCCAATTTATATAGTGATGAGTGGCTCAATGTTGGGATTACATGCAAACTCTACCCTTGCATGGACAATGAGATTTTATAAGGGAGGAAGATCGTATTGAACAAGATATATTAGGATAGTGTCACCCTTGATGAGGTGAGGGAGGGGTTTGTAGAGTTTTCCACATGCACTAGGAGATTTGGAGGCTATGATGTGATCAAAGACAGGGAACTTAAGAAGTCTTGTGATTGGTAGAAAACACATGGGGAAACATGTACTATTTTGTAGAAATTAGTCATAAGGCTCTTCTCTCAAGTTACTTCATACTCTTTTTGTGAGAGGAATTGGAGCACGTACATGTATGTGCAACATTTGAAGAACATGCTTGAGCAATACAAAGTAGAGACATTGGTGTATGTGCACATCAACTAATGGGTGTAAAATCCAATTTTGTTCAAGAAGCCCTTTATTTTTTATCAAGATAAACAAGATACGACTACTTTCTTGTGCGTCAAGTTGATCAAGAAAGCAGTGGACATGTATCGATGGAGTTATAAGCCAGTAAATGTAGTTAGTAGTTTACATAGAGTTTATGTTAAGTTGTGTTATTGGAGAAAAAAGGTTATCGTGTAAGCCACTTGACATTGGGACAAGGGAGCATGCAAAAATATGGATTTGAGTACCCACATGGGTCATGTAGACTCCTAGAAATGCGACACGGGGGAGACACACACATTAAAAAAATTATCATCACAAAAATAAAATATAGACATAAATATGTAGGTTGAATATAGCATTGGTAGCTGTCGAGTAAAATATATGCTATCTAATTCGACATTAAATTGTCAACCCGGGGCTCGTAAGCTTCGAGGTGCCAGCACTGTATATGCAGATCTAGAGCTCTAATCTAGCCCAGCCTCGCCTAATCTAATGCCAATAAACTCAAATAATGAAGAGCTTTAAGCAATTCTAGAATTATGAACTCTATATGACCTAAGTAACCTTAAACAATCTAGGACTATGAACTATCTATAAATAAGAAAATAACAAGAAATCTATTTCAAAGCTATCTATTCAATCTCTTTTTAAATAAGCAAACAAAAAGTAAGCTATTTCTAGATTATTTGATCTATCTATCTCTGAGTGAACAAATAAATAAGCAAATAAGCAATTAATCTATCTATCTTTGAATGAACAAGCAAGTAAACAATTACTCTATCAAAACTATCTTTGATAAGTGAACTCTATTCTTAAAGAATCTCACAACTATTTCTATCCTACAAAGAATAAACATTAATTCAAGAAAATCCACAAACCCGTAACTAACACAAATTAGAAATTCTAATTCTAATTTGTAACTAAAATAACATTGAAAATACTCTGTATAGAAATCTACAGACTCAAAACTAATTCAAGCAAATCTACAAACTCCTAACTGATACTAATTAGAAATCATGACTCAAATCCATAACTAAAATCGCATTAAAAATCATAGCTTAAAATTAACTAAGCTACCATTGAAGATCATAACCCAAAATTATAACTAAGATGTTATTAGAAAGCATAACTCAAAATCCATTTTTTATCCTATCATGCTGAAGAAAAAATAACAAGTGAAATAAGCATAAAAAACTATTTGGGATTACAATTTGATAAACAAACGCTATCTAAGTTAGTACTCTGCAGAGTAATTTTCAGCTAAGAAGGAAAAGGCACAACACTACAATTAAGCAACTCCTACAACCTGCAAACAACACATAACCATGGACGTCCTTCTATGATATACACAGTTCAATCAAGCAATCTGCAATTAAGGAAAACAAATTAGATTAACAGTTTATAATTGACACATACACACAACAATTAAAATTGAGAAATACATGCAGTAAAGAGACAATTTCGAATTCTAAATAAGAAAAAGGATGAATACAAATATATACTCATATCCATAGTCACCCAGACCATTGGTTAGCCCCCCAGCAGGTCGTGGCAACACTCCACAGGAAACGCAAATGCTAAATCAACGCAACACTGTTATTAAGGATGAAAACATAGTATGGAACAAAATTGCAGATAATGTCTGTATTACACAATAAAATTCTTCCCAAAAATTATGTCTTTAGTCGTGCCATAGGTAGTGGCATTTATAGATGATTTATAGCTTGAGAGGTCGACCAATGGAAGGGTCGATCTCCTCTAAAAACAACAAACTCATTAAATGAGTTCTAATAGCAGTGTCTTCTAGAAATTTCGTGAACCACTCAACGATCACTACAACCGCCCAATTTGAGGTGTGTGAAGCTCTGTAGCTAGAGGCCACGAGGGGGCACAAAACCCATATCACCGATTCATCCACCATAGGCCGCCAATGTACCACTGCCAGCTCCAATGCGCTTTGAGTGTCGGATCGCGTGTCGGATGGAGTGTCGGATCAAGTGTTGAACGAAGTGTCAGACGAGGTTCCAGATGGAGGATCGGACTGTGATTTTTCCCTATTGCAAACAAACAATGCATTAGATCTTTATAAACATTGAACTAAACTGAATTGATCACAAAATCATTACAAAAACACCAATTATACATACTTGATGCAAATTCATGGTGAATTGACATATAAACCTTTGAGAATCCTTCAAAATGGCTAATATGAAGCATAGCATATGTAATATCGATGCAAAAAGGATTTGATCATCACAATAAAACAATCAAAACATGAACCCAACATTACCCCTACACCTAAGGATTTTCAGGTCCCTCTGTAAACAAAAATGAATCACCCGACATAACTAGACTCGTGAAGGAGGGGGTGGATTGACTTTAGAATCTTCTCCCTCTTGTCTCAGATATTTTGTCTTGGGCCTTTTACGATGTTTCAATTGCGTCCAGAGGCTGCGATTGGTGGTGTTCATTTGATCAACCAATCGTTGGAGAGAATTCACTTTTGCTTGCAATACCACATTATCATGATGTAGATGCCTATCCATAGTTTTTTACTCTTCCAACTGTTGAAGCAACTGAGCATTTTCTTGTTGTAATTTCTCAATAATTGGGGTATGATCAAATGGTTCAAAAGAAGAAGGCTTGGATCCCTTGCTAGATGTAGAAGGTATATCAACTTTGGAAGCTGATGTAGGCATCTGGGAGGTAGGAGTAACAAAGTGCTTGTGAGAGGGAATAGGTTCAGATTTTACTTCTTTATCAGGCTCAAACTCTTATGCAAATACTTCTCTGAGTCTTTTATGGGGGATTTCAAGATCATAATACACTTGGATAGGATCCAAAGTGCTTGGAGGTTTTACATTAGGTTTTCCACTTGGACTTCGGGTAATTCTTCAAAAATATTCCCCTTTGAAATGATTGGATCCTATTCTATTCATATGGACTGAAGGAAAATCTTGCTGAAATGTATATTGTAACTTATTAGGTTTAGGATCAACAGGTGTTAAGGGCAATGGAGAATTATCAGAAGGATTTTTGGTTTTCTTGCCCGATGAGGCTGCATGGGAATCAACAATTTTCTTGGCCTTTTATTCAGACAGAGAGATAGTTTTAGTTGGAGGGTTTGGATTCTTTCGAGAATGAGGCTTATATGGAGTAACAATCCCTAAATTGATTTATCTCTTGTTGTTCTTGACTGTGAGATGGTGGTTTCAGAATTGATAGAGGAAATCATCCCATGTCTTTCCATGTTTTGTCAACTCAGTTATGACAAGAAATTTTATGAGCCCATGGTGGAATAGACTGTTGTGAGGATTGGCTAAGTTTTTACACACTTGGGAAGACATTTTCTCAAGACTTTTCAAGAAGTAGAAAGTAAAATTCAGGGGCTTATTAAATTGGAAATGAGCTAGCAGAAGAAAATGGCAAGCTTTGAAGACATATTACCTACCTTCACAAGTGATAAGCCTAGTAATGATGATCAGGGGATTAATCAATTCATCCTCGATCCATTCTTTGGAGTATCCTTTAGCTTCAGAAACATTTTGAAATTCAGGATTGAATACTCTGTTGTAGCTTGGTTGTGGCAATTGATGGTGTTTGAACCATTGATCCCCAATGCATGGAAATTTCGTGGCTGGAGAAATTGACTCCTCATATACCAAGAAGGCTAGAGACCCTACATGCACCAGCCTCCCATCGAACCCGAGAGCGAATTGCAATGATACATCATCATCGTGGCCCTGCAGATAGGCCAAGATTGGTCCCCACCCTGTGCGAAGGAAAATCTCTCTACACTCTGTGAATTGGGGAATGGCCAAAATATCGACATAGGAGGAAGTTTCATAGCGTTTAGGCATGGTTACAGCGTGGAGGATGAGAAGAAGAATGGAATTGGGAAGAGGGTGAGCATGATACAGTAAGAAGGGGATGAGCGGAATGGAAATTGGGGAAAACACCCAATTTTTAATGCAATTAAGGTGGAAAATGATTGAATTCGTGAGAGAATTCATCACACATGATTCCCATGTGTGACTATGATTGCGCAACATTTGAATTTTGAATGGTGTACTTTGGAGGCAATTGCAATTATGTGTGAATTAGATCAATGTCCAAGTCTTTGACTTGGACATTTGATCATAAAAATGCATTAAAAGTTTTTAATTTAATTACCAATGTTAATTTTAACGACATACCATTCAATTCATCTCAACTTACCAATGAAACGGGTGTATCAATTCGAACGATCATTTTTTTCCATGCAAATCATGGTCATTTACAGTATATGCATACCTCATCCGATCCTCCATATGGCACTTCAACCGCTCATCTAGATGGCACCCTATTTGGTCTTCCAAATGGCACTCCATATGACACTCCATATGGAACTTCATATGGTACTCCTATGCAAATGGAAATTATCCCCATTATAATGGGCGTTCACCCATAACACTCAGCTTGGGCAATTTCTGATAGTCATGGTAAACAGGAGCATGGATAGGATAAGTGTGAATAGAATGATCCACTGCTAATTTCCTTGTCATCGTTTTTGTAACGTTATAAAATAATTTGTTCCTCTGCTAAATAATTTGTTCCTCTGTTCATAGGCGTGTAACACAAATCTATAGTGATCATTTAACAGTTTGTAATTGACACAAAGAACCAGTTAAGCAATCTTCCATTATATAAACATAAAAATAAATAAATAAAATGCACAACAGGCTTATAACACACAGTGATGTCAGCGATATAGAATTTAGCATTTTAATAAAAACAATTGCTGATATAATAGCCCAGAATATCATAAAAAACAATATGATAGAATTTTTAACAGAGATTCTACTTCCTCTTCTCATGGATTATAATATAGATGGGTAGTGTTTATCATTTGTCAGCTCAGGAAGCCCCTCCCCCACTCCTAAGTATTGTGACACCTCACAATCAAATATATAGGGGACCAGTCAATTCTCCCAATAGCCTAAGATTTACATTTTTCCAAGTGTAGAGATAAATTCACACATTAGCTTGACGAGACGGTTAAAATATGTCCCCACCTATAGGAAAAAACATCCTACGTATAGTTAAGAAGAGGTAGGCAAGAGAGTCTTAGGATAGTCTTAAAGCTAGTTCCCATTGACATATTTATGGAGTTCAATGATCTTTTCTTAACCATGCATACTTCTTTTCATCTTTGTCTACAAGTAATGTTGTACATCAGGACAAATTTAAAGATTTAGGAATTTTATTTATTGTTTGTCAGATTATCACCCTCGCTAGGTAGAATGCCCCGCTTCCAGCAAGCTTGTTTAGTACTCTGACGAGTTTACCTAGTCATACCATAGGCTGGTACCCGCTGCCAGCAAACCTGTTCAGTATCCCGATGGATTAGCCTCTTACACCCTTTTACAACAGATACTGGTCCACCATCTTTTAAGATTTTTATATAAAGATTGCTTTTTGCAAGAAGATGGGGAGGCAACTCTGAAATTTTTTATTTAAGACTGGGATGGTATTTATGTTAGAGGATGACTCTTCTTTATGTATTCCTTATAGATTGTCCTGATGTAAAGGGTACTTAAGTGGACGTAGACTAACTAAATATATGGTTTAATTAAGCATTTTTAGTGTGTAGTGTATGATACCATTGGAAAAGAAGAGAAAGGTATCTTCAGGCTCAACTCACTTTCTTCTTTTTTAATTTATAGTGATGTTTCCATGGCTAATCGCTAATTAGACCTTCTTGCTACTCTTTCATAAAGATACTTTACTCACCTACTAAGGGTTCTTAGGGAAATTGTAAAAGTAACCTCTAGGTTTGATAAGACAAGGTGTCACTTCCTTATATCCTCTAGTGGTGGAGGTTATGAGAACTTTCCATTAAAGATGCCTTGAGAGAAAGGAAGATAGAAATATTGCAAAAATATGGCTAATTCACAGCAAGAAATATATAAGCATAATAAAAGGTCGGTATTCAATTGATGCTTAAGCAGACAACAAAGTTCAAATATAGCAATATCTTTTTCAAAGGAAAAAACTTCCCTTTTGTCTCCTTGGAGTTTTCCACTTGTTGTTAGATGAATACCTGCAAAAAGTTTCTAAAACTGTTTGTGAAAAACCACACTCTAAATATCAAAAACTGATGATATCAATGAGATCAAGTCATAGGAACATGTATCTCATAGTTCTATTATTAAAAAGAAAATGTAAAATAAGGTTGCATTAGACTTTAAGGTAAACTAACAACATGCAACTTTTATTTATTATCCTACCCTACCTAAAAAGAAAGGAAAATATTTATTCAAGTGTAAGAAATTTTCCAATGTAACCATGTGCGAAGCAATATAAGAAACACACCCATATCCGCATATGAAAAAGTTACCGCAGTGATTACTTGGATATGAAGAACCAACCAACCTACTTGTTTTGGCATCAGAAGGTGTTGAAGAAGAGAATAGTATTGTGGCTTGATGACCTCTTGAAACAAAATTTCAATGTAATCTTGATGTTCATCAACAGTAATGTATATGCTCTCCTTCATCATGCTATGCAGATCCTCTTCTTCTGGATGATTGATTTCTGAAGTACATAAAGGATTTTTTGAGAACTCCTTAATTTCAGGTCTTAATGGTTTCTCTCCATCTGATGTAGTCTTCAATTTTTCATCTCCTTCTGTAGTTTGGAAAAGAGAATATTTTTGTAGCTCATGGGACTTTGGTTCTTTTATCATATCCAAAGAGGTATATAAGTTCTTGACTATTGTCAAGATGTGTTCCTCCTGAAAAGAAGAAATCCCAGTTGTTACTAGGATTTGAGAGAGTTATTCCAAACTAATGGTCATCTTCAAATTCATTTTGTTGGTTGATGGGTCCTGCCTCACACGTGGATTAGCGTTTGGGGTTCTTACAACACCCAATGAAATAATAACTGAAATTCAACGCTATTGAAACAAAAATTAAATGAAATGAATTGCAAAACTTAAAGCATACTACTTAAAAAAATTGAACTCCTCATGCTACTTTAGACCTCGCTGCCACCAAGTTATCTTTTCACAAGAGTTAGCTCTTCAAAAAGAAAACACAATTGCAAGAAAGAAAGAACACTTGTGGGAAAGTAAATTGCAAGAAAGAAATCAAAGCCTAAAATAAAATATGATTGTAGGAACGAAATCAAACTCACACATGTATGAAAGTAAACACACTGGAAGGAAAAATAAACACGCATTGAGAAAAGGGAAGCATGCTTGCATGAAAGAAATAAAACTTGCATAAAAGAAATAAAAGAAAGCACTCTTGCAATAAAATAAGCACACTGGCAGGAAAAATAAACTGCGGAAAAATACACCTTGCAGGAAAGATAAAACACACTTTTGTAGGAAAATAAACACGCTTGCAAGAAAGTAAATTTCAAGAAAGTAAACACACTAAGAAAAGTAAACAAACTAAGAAAAGTAAGCAAACTTGCAGAAAAAGTAAACACTCTTGCGAAAAGGGAACAACAAGGCTTTGGAACAACCCACTAAAATGGATGATCGGATTCTTACCTCTCGTCTTAAATTTTCTCCTCCCCCTTGTTGTGTAATTAAAACAAACCTACCTACCTAATATCTAACCCCTTTAGCACATCCCCGACAACGGCGCCAAAAATGTCGAGTAAAATATATGCTATCTAATTCGAAATTAAATTGTCAACTCGGGGCTCGTAAGCTTCAAGGTGCCAGCACTGTATATGCAGGTCTAGAGCTCTAATCTATCCTAGCCTCACCTAATCTAATGCCATTAAACTCAAATAATGAAGAGATTTAAGCAATTCTATAATTATGAACTCTATATGACCTAAGTAACCTTAAACAATCTAGGACTATGAACTATCTCTAAATAAGAAAATAACAAGAAATCTATTTCAAAGCTATCTATTCAATCTCTTTTTAAACAAGCAAACAACAAGTAAGCTATTTCTAGATTATTTGATCTATCTATCTCTAAGTGAACTAGTAAATAAGCAAGTAAGCAATTAATCTATCTATCTCTGAATGAACAAGCAAGTACACAATTACTCTATCAAAACTATCGTTGATAAGTGAACTCTATTCTTAAAGAAAATCACAACTATTTCTATCCTACAAAGAATAAACATTAATTAAGCAAATCCACAAACCCATAACTAACACTAATTAAAAAATTCTAATTAGAATTCGTAACTAAAATAACATTGAAAATACTTCGTATAGAAATCTACAAACTCAAAACTAATTCAAGCAAATCTACAAACTCCTAACTAATACTAATTAGAAATCATGATTCAAATCCATAACTAAAATCTCATTAATAATCATAGCTTAAAATTAACTAAGATACCATTGAAGATCATAACCCAAAATTATAACTAAGATGGTATTAGAAAGCATAACTCAAAATCCATTTTTTATCCTATCATGCTGAAGCAAAATTAACAAATGAAATAAGCATACAGAAAATATTTGGGAGTACAATTTGATAAACAAATGCTATCTAAGTTAGTACTCTACAGAGTAATTTTTAGCTAAGAAGGAAAAGACATAACACTACAATTAACCAACTCCTACAACCTGCAAACAACACATAACCATGGACGTCCTTCTGTGATATACACAGTTCAATCAAGCAATATGTAATTAAGGAAAACAAATTAGATTAACAGTTTATAATTGGCATATACACACAACAATTAAAATTGAGAAATCCATGCAGTAAAGAGACAATTTCGAATTCTAAATAAACAACAGGATGAATACAAATGTACATTGATATCCACAATCACCCAAACCACTGGTGGCCCCCCAGCAGGTCGTGGAAACACTCCACAGAAAACGCAGATGTTAAATCAATGCAACACTGTTATTAAGCATGAAAACAGAGTATGGAACAAACTTGTAGATAATGTTTGTATTACACAATAAAATTCTTCCCAAAAATTATGTCTTTAGTCATGCCACAGGTAGTGGTATTTATTGATGATTTACAACTTGAGAGGTCAACCACTAGAAGGGTCAACCTCCTCTAAAAACATCAAACTAATTAAATGAGTTCTAACAATAAAATCTTCTAGAAATTTTGTGATCCACATAGTGTTCACTACAACTACCCAATATGAGGTGTGTTGAGCTCTATAGATGGAGGCCACAAGGGGGCACAAAACCCAGATCAGTGATTCGTCCACCACAGGCCGCCAATGTACCAACCGTCGGCTCTAGTGTGCTCCAAGTGTCGGATGGAGTGTCAGATCGCGTGACGGATCAAGTGTTGAACGGAGTGCCAGATGAGGTACTGGATGGAGGATCGAACCACAATTTTTCCTTGTTGCAAACAAACCATGCATTAGATCTTTATAAACATCGAACTGAACTGAATTGATCACAAAATCGTTAAAAAAACACCAATTATACATACCTGATGTGAATTCATGGTGAATTGACATATAAACCTTTGAGAATCCTTCAAAATGGATAATATGAAGCATAGAATATGTAATATTGATGCAAAAAGGATTTGATCATCCTAATAAAATAGTCAAAACACGAAGCCAACAGTAGCTTCAAAGTACCTCAAAAAATTCCTTAAACTGCTTCGGAGTGACATATGAATGTTAAAGTTATACATGTTGGCTCTTTGATCTCCACTCAAACCCTCGATGGCATTTACAATTGAAACACGTAGATGTTGGTAGATGAGTGCTCAACATGAATTGGTTTACTTGTTTATGGATGGATGCTTGTAAGTCTTCATTTGGGTAGAGATGGTTTTAAATTTTAAATTGATACAAGGCACGAGAAGTCCAGAAGTGAAACTATGGCACAAAGGTTGACGTGTGCACTGCAATGTCATTCTTTACATTTTATTGTGTGGAGTGCCACTTCATTGTAGAACTTGTTTTGTATATCTATTTTGTTTCTCACAACTCTTTTCTCCCAAGTCCTTTGTGTAATTTTTTGGGTAGTTCCTCTTTTATTCAAGATCATAAGAGAGCAAGTTTGTGGCCTGGATTTCTTATTGTGATTACTAATTTTGTATAAAATTTGGAACATTTATATGTGGTACAATATATCTATTATCACTCTTCATTTCTATTATGAATGCTTGTACATTATTTTTAGTATGTAAAAAAAATTGAATATAGATGTTACAGTTCCTTATATTTATTATCAATATGTTTTATGAGGTGGCATTCCTTGAATATGTTTGAAACAGACCTTGAGGTCCCAGGAACAAAATTGAACTAATATATTTGCATATCACTTCCCACCACATTTTATGTTTTATCATTGAATGTTAGATACTTCCACACCTCTTTAGTATTCATAATATATCTGTAGATCTTTTAATAGTAATCACTTCCATCCTCATTATTATTTTAGGTAGTTGTTTATCTTTAAACATATTTTGTATCCTCCATACAAACACAACTTTATGTTTATGCAATGTGAGATAAAGGTGCCCAATGGAAAGGACCTGGTCTTGGAATCTATCAACCTACATTACTCTATTAATCAAATCTATTTACAAGTACTAAAATCTAATGTTTAAGGATAATTAGGTAGCACAACTATTGAATTGATAGAAAGGAGGGAATCTTGAAGATGTTTGAGGGCTACCCCCTTTAGTCCAAGATCCATATTGTGGATTAAAGTGGGGAGGTTCTTAAGCCTCTAGTGGATTCCTTGGCATAGTTTCCTAGATACTAACATCTCAAGGAACAACACAAAGATTCAAATCAAGAAGACCATGGTGAATGCCATTATTCTAGGCAATTAGAAGAACCTCATTTTTTAGGCATTCTTCAAGAATTTGGAGTTGAAAACTTATAAATTCCTAGAGCCTTATCCCCTGGGATGACTTCAAAAGGATGTTGAATTGCAAGTCACCTGCTAATGCAAATTCGATTTTTTATTACAACTCAACACATTGATGAGTTGGATTGTGATGTGATTTTGAGTGATGTTTGTGAAGTGGTGTTTGGAAGCCTGTATTTGTGGGACATAGATGTCATGTTATTTAGATAAAATAACAATTAAAGAAGAGAAACCTTATTTGGTCAATCCCTATAAAGGAAAGGAAAATTCCTCCCTCATATAAGCCAATCAAGAAAAGAAGTTGATAAATGCTAGTATAAAATTAAAGTTACTTGTATTGAGGCCAAAGGGTTAACAAAAGGAAGAAGCAGAGTCATCTCCCCAAGCCCATTCCAGAGAGAAAATAAGACAATTGGATAAATTATTGTATAAGTATGAGGTTACATTTTTTGAACCAAAAGGGATAGCTCCAATGAGGCCAATTAGGCATGAGATACAATTGTTCCCAGAATTAGCGGTCCCTAAAATTCAGTCATATTGTAACTCAGTTATGGAGAATGAGGAGATAAAGGGATAGATTAATGGACTCATATACCAAGGAGAAAGTAGGCCTAGTTGTTCACCTTGTGTCTTGCTAATTATTCTTGTACTGAAGAAAGATGGGTTTGGAGGATGTGTGTGGATTTACAAGCACTCAACAAGATCATGATTAAGAACAAATGTTCATTTCCCATAATAGATGATATATTGGATAAAATCAAATGCTTTAAATTTTTCACTAGGTTGTTGGCATGTTTTTACAGGAAGAGTGTGTTTTTCATTGATGGTAAGAACAACAGTGACGATGGAAAACAAGAAACGCATAAGCTCAGGAGGAGAAGCGAGCAGTATTCAGAGATCAAATCTCAGAAGGAAAAGCGCAGTACAAAAACGTGATCAGGATCAACATCTCCACAGGACAAACCAAGACCGTTGGAGGATCGTGACCATCGGATATGCAAGCCATATCGACGACAAGGATGAATTGTGGAGAGAGAAAGAAGAATTAAACAACTCGCTAGTTCTAATCCCGAAATCGGTCTAGATCGTCAGATCTAATAAACCCAAATATTGACAACTGTGGTTGATCTAACAAATGATCAGATTAAGTCGGATTAAGTCGTGACCGTCAGATGCGCAATTGCCAGATCAAAGGCAAGGATATATTGCGGATATCGAAAGGAGAATCAAATATCGTGTTATTTCCAATCCAACAATTAGTCAGGACCGTCAGATCTTATAGCCTCGAAGATCGACGATTGTGGTTGACTCACCAACAATGCACAACTTCAAATTGTGGAGTTTTGGTGCCAAGTTAAATCACTCGCAAGTTGTGGTTCTGCAATCATCCTTGATCGTGGATCAGCTTCAAGAGTCTTCACGACCGTTGGATCACTTTAAGTGGAAGGATAGGATAATAAAGGGCTGAGATCTTAAATCTCGATTATCCGAATACTCGTCAGTCGTCGAATCATTTTTGAGTGGAAGGATAGGATAATCTAGAAGAGAAGTATTGTAGATAGATCGAGCCATCGATCTAAGATCATGATCAACAAAAAACATTTATTTTGGGTCTAAAGTTGCGAGGAGGTTACTGTTCAGGGAATCTCACTTCGGAAGAATTGGCAACTTGAAAGTCGAATTACCCGAAGCCCGAAATCCGAAATGAATAAGGACCATCGGATCTAGAGAAAATGAGATGACCGTTGGATTTAATACAAAGCAAAGTTGCATCACAGACAGATCGAGTCGTTGGTATAAGATATTGATCAAACGGATGTCATTCATTTCGGGTCTGAAGTTATGAGGAGGTTACGCTCCGGAGAAATCACTTCAAGAATTTCAAGTTGAGAACTGAAATACCCGAAGCCCGGAGACCCGGAGAGCCGAATTACATTGTCGACTGTCAGATCTTCCAAAGTAGATATCAATCGTCAGATCGTCCAAAGAATATCTCAAGCGTCAGATCGTCCGAAGTGAATCTGGGCCGTCTGATCCAAAGTGAAGTTTGAGACTTGATCTTTCAGAAGTCCAGAGATATAAAAGAAATATCGACTGTTGATCAAGAAAGGGGTCGCAGAACCATTGATCTGGTTGAAAGGTCAAATTCCTGAAGTGGAGGTAGAGCCTTCAATTAATAAGGATAGGTGTCTGCATATCATCGATCCCAGAAGATTGGCGTACAAAAGAAAGCATGGTTTGAAATTTCAAACTCCCGAAGTCTGGATCACGAAATAAATCACAGTCGTTGATTTAGGAAGGCTAGATCTGATCTGCAGACTTGAGAGGATAGATCTGAACCGTCCGTTCAGGAGCACCGTCAAGACCATGAGATCGATGATCCCGTCGCATTGTGGGGTCAGAACATGCTCGGGTCTTAATTTTTTGTGAGTGAACCGCAATTGAAACCACGGTTTTGGAGAAAGGGTATGTGGCCACTGGAGGTGGATTGCGGGGATAAAAGTGGTTGATCCAAAACCACTCTTGGACGCGCCCGAAATCATTCTCTTACGCAAGGATGTAGCCTGAGGTCACATGTGACAGGGGGCTAACGAGAAGAGAGCTTGTGTCCGCAATTACGTGGTCACGTGAAACCATCACCCAAGGTCATAGCTAGTGGTCATGTGGAGAGGAGCATTATGCCAGATGTTAGTGCGTGCATGTAAAGTTCACGAGAACATGTGGATCAAAAACCCTCTACGTGTATAATCCAACGGCACTGATCAAACTGAATCTGATCGAAGGGTTTTTGTTTCACTTTGTGGTTTCTTGATCAGTTGTGATTCAGTTACATTAACTGAATCATTGTTCTAGAACGTTAGAATCATTGCTCTAGGATGTTGGAATCATTGCTCTTGGATGTTGGAATCATGGCTCTTGAGCGTTCTGAGATTCCTGACATGGGTGTTGGATATTCGAAGAGAAATGGATGATGAGGACATGAATAAAAGAAATATGTCGTGACAGAGAAAGGTTGTTGTTTCTCGATAAAACAATTTGAACTGTATGTGATCAAGGTTACAACATGAACAGAGCGTGAAATATGCAGAGATGAATAACATAAGTTGGATAGAGCATAAATGGTGAAAACTGCAGACTGTACGAGAACCTAAGAGCATGAGAAGAATAGAGGAAGAGCAGATGGAGAGAGACAGCAAGTGGAGCCAAGCATGAACATACATAAGTAGAGAAGTGTAGCAGAACAATGATGAGACTGGTAAGCCATTGATAAATACTCTATCACTGTAATAAATTTCATCAAGCAAATATTTATATCTCAGGGTGGTAGGGTGGTTCTAGGGAGGAATGTTGTCCTTAGAGTTTCAAGTGGGTGCTTGAACATAGGGAGTTGTAGCTTCCATCTGGTTGCAGCCAGAAAAACCAGGGTGGTATGGTGGTGCAAGGGAGAACCATTGTTCTATGTTATACAGGTTGGTGCATGTGTGACTGGAAGTTGGTGCTTCCATCCAGTTGGTTCTGGAACACTCAGGGAGTTGTGATTCCTTATAGTAGGTGATAGAAAAACCAAAGAGTTGGTGCTCTCAGCAAGTTGCAGCTTGTTAAAGAAGAGGTTGTGGCCTCATTTTGAGTTGGTACTCAAAGAAAGATGATGTACGGAACTTAAAGACTGCCAATCATTCCAAGAAGAAGAGGTTTTCTCCCTTTATGGGCTTCCTCATGAATATTTGTCTCTGTGTATATCATATGTGTGATTGATGTTAATTATAACTATTATTCATGACTTGCATAATCTTGATGATCACTTGGAGAACATTAATAATATTTCAATATGCATAAAATTGTTTAAGCACAGTAACAACTGATTCACCCCCCCCCCCTCTCAATTGTCTTGGTATTTCCAACAATTGGTATCATAGAGAGTTCCTTTTAGCTAAAGTTAGATCAATAAGCTTAAACATGACAAGTCATGAAGAAACTTCAACTAATAAGCCTCCTCTGTTCGATGGAACAAATTTTGCTTTCTGGAAGGTTAGAATGAGAACATACATTATGGCCTTAGGTGATGATGTTTGGGATGTTGTAGAGACTGGATATATAAAACCTATTGTGCTAGCTTCCAAAGATGATAAGTAATAATTTAGCTTCAATGCAAAGGCAATGAATTTTATATTGATTGGGCTTGTTGAAGCTGAATTTGTAAGGGTAATGCATCTTGATTATGCCAAAGGGATGTGGGATAAACTCATTAGCAATTATGAAGGAAATGAGAAAGTAAAAGATGCCAAACTTCAGACATATAGATTGAAATTTGAACAACTAAAGATGAATGAGGATGAAACAATTAATAAATATTTCTTAAGATTTGAGTAGCTTGTGAATGCCATGAAGGGTCTTGGTGAGACGATTGAAGACACATTTTTAGTTCAGAAGATTTTAAGATCTCTACCTAATAGATTTAATCCAAAAGTTTCTGCAATAGAAGAACTGAATGATCTTAAGACTTTGTTTATTGATCTACTTCTAGGAACTCTAATTGCTTACGAAATGAGGATTAATAAAGATAAATCCACCACTAGAGAAGAATCTTTTAAAGTAGATAAGAATGAGGAATTTGAGCCTGATGAAATTGAAGCAAAATTTGTGAGAAGACTAAAGAAAGGATCAGACAAGTATCAAGGAAAGTTTCCCTTAAAGTGTTTTAACTGTGGAAATATAGTCACTTTGCATCTAAGTGTCCACACAAGAAGCAGGATCAGAATTCTGAAGTTGAAAAGAAGTACAAATCCAAGAGATTTGGTAAAAAGAAAAGCTTATGTGTAAACAATGATGACTCTTCAAGTGACACAAATAGTGATTCTTCTTGTGAAGATAAGGTTAACGACTTTATTCTTATGGCCAAAGAGAATTGTGATAATAAAAGCACAGGAAGTGATCTCAATGAAGAAGAAGTTGTGGTTAATATGGAAGGTGAACTAATCAAATCTTTATAAGAGATTGACAGACTTGGACTTAAGAAGAGAAAACAAAAATAGTTGTTGATGTAGTTTGAAAAGAATGGTAAAAAACTTGATGAAAACTTTGCCCTGCTAAAAGTGGAGTTAGAAGAGGCAAAGAAAATAGAGGACACTCTGAAACAACAGTTATCAGAGAAGAAGGCGAGATGTGAAGCCTTGGAAGAAGAGGTAGTAAAAACTAGAAAAAAGATGGAGAAGTTTAAAGCATTATATCTCCAAAATCTTCTAATCATTAAAGCCTTAGTAGAACTAAACGACATTTTGAGCAAACAGATATCTCCTTTGTTGAAGACTGGTTTAGGTTATGTAAGTGGTTCAAGCAGAAAATAGACAGAAAGAAAAGATCCAGTAAAGATGATCAAGTTCCAAGTTAGCAGATAATCAGATCATGTGAGTACTCTGCCACCAAAATATAATAAAGACAAGATGATCCCTGATAAAAAACAAAGATATTAGAAGATGGAGAAAAAAATGCCAAGAATAAGGCCATCCTTTAGGTACCAAAATTTCTTCCATGGTTATTGTTTTTACTGCTCTAATTTTGGTCATAAGATTGCAAATTGTCAAATTAAATTTAGAGATATGCAACTGAGGAGATCAAGAAATAAACAATCTTTGCAATATAGAACTAAACAGTCAATGAGTAGACAAAGTTGCACCAATCACTTTGACCTATTGAACAAATAGCTCGAATGCTATAATTGGCATAACTTCGTCCACAAAGTTGCAAACTGCCATCTGAAGAATTACAAAGAAGATCCAAGGATAAAACCCTTAGCTAGAAATGTCAACACATGGAAAAAGAAAGATAGTGAAAAATGTGGTCTAGTACTTTCAGCTCAAAAACAAAAAGGCCCCTAGTATATAGACAATGGATGTTCCAAGCACATGACTGGAGACAAGGATAATTTTTTGTCTATAAGTAAAAGAAAAACAAGAAATGTAACCTTTGGAAATGACGCACCGGGAAAAATCAAAGGTAAAGGAATGGTAAGTCTAAGTAATTGCAAAGGGAAAGCTCAAGATGTGTTGTTTGTAGATGGTCTGAAACATAATTTTCTCAGTGTAAGTCAAATGTGTGACAGAGGATGTGAAGTGGTGTTCACTTCCAAAGATTGTAAGATAAATTCTGTAAACTCAGGACAAGTGGTAGCTAAAGGCATAAGGACATATAATAATGTATATGTGCTGAAAGAATATAGAGAAGAGTGTCATCTAAGAAAACATTATGAAAGTTGGCTATGGCATAAGAGACTTGGACACCTAAATTTTGATCATATAATCAAACTTGGTAACAATGGGGCAGTAAAAGATCTTCCAAAGATATCAAAGCCATATGATTTTGTATGTAAACCTTGCCAAATAGGAAAAGTTACTTGGACACAGTTTAAATCTAAGAACTTTGCATCAACAGAGAAACCTCTTTATCTAGTACATATAGATTTATGTGGACCATCAAGGAAGGAAGGTACATGAAAAGAAAATTATTTCATGTTGATTATTGATGATTATTCTAGACTTACATGGGTTTCCTTTCTGAAAGAAAAATCTGAAGAATTTGAAAAATTCAAAGTGTTTAAGGCTCTGACTGAGAATCAAACAGGAAAAATATTGAAGGCAGTAAGGTCTGATAGAGGAGGAGAGTTTAGTTCAGGAGACTTCAAATATTTTTTTGATAAACATGGAATCAAAAGAGAGTATACTATTCCAAGGACTCAACAACAAAATGGAGTAGTTGAGAGGCAGAATAGATCAGTTCAGCAGATGGAAAGATCAATGATGAATGAAAAGAATATTGCTCAAACATATTGGGTAGAAGCAATTCATACAGCAGTACATATTCTTAACAATTCTCATCTTAGGCCACAAAGTGACAAGACTCCTTATGAACTATGGTTTGGAAGACCTGCTTCAATCAAGCACTTTAAAGTCTTTGGGAGTAAGCGTTATATCAAGAATAATGATGAAAATCTTGGCAAATATGATGACAGGGTTGATGAAGGTATCTTTTTAGGGCATGCTACAAACAGTAAAGGATATAGATGTTATAATAAGAGGTTGCATAAATTGGTTGATGGCATTGACATAAAATTTGATGAAGAAATATTGGTACGAGATGTAAGCAGTGTTGAATCAACAGCAAAGGATATAGTTGAAGTTGAAGATGAACAGGTCCAAGAATCAGAAAAATAAGACTCTGAGTCAGATGAAGATACAAACACTCAGGCAGACTCAAATCAACAGACAACATCAAATCCTTCCTCTAGAATTACTCAAAATAATCATCCTGCAAGTCAGATAATTGGTGAAAAAGACAAAGGTGTACAAACCAGGAGAAGAATAATCAAAGACATCGAGCAATCACATATAGCCTTCATATCCATGGTGGAACCCAAGAACTTTAATGAAGCCAATGAAGATGTAAATTGGTTAAAATCAATTAATGAGGAACTAGATGAGAAGAACAATACTTGGGAGCTTGTTCCTAGACCTACAGATAAGAATGTAATTGGCTCCAAATGGGTGTTTAAGAATAAAATGAATGAACAAGGAAAAAATGTTAAGAATAAAGCCAGATTGATATGTAAGGGATATGCACAAGTTGAAGGACAAGATTTTGATGAAACCTTTGCACCAATGGCAAGATTGGAAGCCATCAGAATGTTTCTTTCCTATGCATGTCATAAGAACTTTAAAGTATATCAGATGGATGTTAAGTCAACTTTTCTTAATGGAGACATAGAAGAAGATGTATACATGGAGCAACCTAGAGGATTTTCACTGACAGATAATATTGACTATGTATGTAAGTTGAAAAAGGCATTATATGCTCTGAAACAGGCACCACGAGCCTTGTATTATAGACTGGACAAATTTCTACAGGACAAAGGGTTCAAGAAAGGTTTTGTTGACAGTAATCTATATATTAAGTCTGAAGGTGATGAATTATTGGTTGTTTTGGTTTATGTAGATGAAATTATTTTTGGATGTACTAATGACCCTTCAGTTAAGTGGTTTTCTAATTCAATGCAAACCGAGTTTGAGATGTCCATGATAGGAGAACTGTCATATTTTCTTGGTCTATGAATCAATCAAAGTTTTGCAGGGCTATTTATCTCTCAAGCAAAGTATTTGAAAGAAATGTTGAAGAAGTTTCAGATGGAAGATTCCTCTCCTGTTAGTACACCTATGGTGGTCGGTTGCAAGCTCAGTAAAGATGATATTTCACCTGATGTTGATCAAAGAACTTATAGATCAATGATAGGCAGTCTTATGTACATCACAACATCATGTCCTGATATAATGCAAGTTGTTGGAATGGTAGGTCGTTATCAGTATGATCCTAAACAAATTCATTTAGCAGTTGTCAAGAGGATATTCAAATATTTGAAGGGTAAAATGACTTATGGTCTTTGGTATCCCAGAAATAAAAAATTTCAATTAACTGCTTATTCAGATGTTGATTGGGCAAATTGTTTGGATGAGAGAAAGAGCACCAGTAGAGGTGCATTATTCTTAGGTGATTTTTTAGTAGCATGTCTTAGCAAGAAGCAGGGATATATTTCATTATCAACTACAGAGGGAGAGTACATTGTTTCTACTACTTGTTGCACTCAGATTTTATGGATGATACAAACTCTTGCAGATTTGAAGGTAACTTATACTGATCCAATTCCACTTCAATGTGATAAAACCAGTTCCATCAGTGTCTCCAAGAATCATGTTCTCCATTCAAAAACGAATCATATACCAATAAAGTATCATTTTCTCAAAGAGAAGGCTACAAATAGATTTGTCTAGCTGAATTATATTCCTTCCATAGAACAAATTGTAGACATTTTTACTAAACACCTAGCCAAGACACTATTTGAATATCTCCATCAGAAGTTGGGTATCATCCCTTCTCTCACCTAAGAGAATCCATCCTGTCACGGGAGTATGTGTTGGTTGGATATCTAATACCTCTGAAAAGTACTGCAATAGCTCAGGGGGAGCATGTTTTCTTTGACATTGATGTCAAAGGGGGAGAAAAGGTGTGGTATGGATGCTACAGTTGGAGGTCTAAGCAGAATAGTGCAGCCTTTCAGGGTTTCCATCAATGCCAAAGGGGGATATTGTTGGCATGTTTTTACAAGAAGAGTGTGTCTGTCATTGATGGAAAGAACAACAACGATGATGGAAAATAGGAAACATATAAGCGCAAGAGGAGAAGCGAACAGTATGTAGAGATCAAAGCTAAGACAGAAAAGAGCAGTACAGAAACATGATCACGATCAACATCTCCATAGGATAAACCAGGACTATTGGAGGATCGTGACTGTCAAATCTGCAAGTCAGATCAACAGTAGGGATGAATTGTGGAGAGCAAAAGAAGAATTAAACAACTCACTAGTTCTAATCCCGCAATCGGTCTAGATCATTAGATCTAATAAACCCAAATATCGACGACTGTGGTTGATCTAACAAATGATCAGATTAATTCAGATTAAGTCATGATCGTCGGATGCACAATCGCCCGATCAACGATAGGGATAGATTGTAGAGATCAAAAGGAGAATTAAATATCATGCTATTTCCAATCCCGCAATTATTCAAGACCGTCAAATCTTATAGCCTCGAAGATCGACGATTGTGGATGACTCACCATGATCCGGATTTTATGAGCAGAACGAAATGAATACCGATTATTGATAGGTGCTTAACACAAAAATAACAGAGATACAGTAAAACTGGTTTTCTATTAAATAACGAAATAAGTTGAAACTGTAAAATGCAGCGGAAACAAGCT
>ML797497.1:85627-104614 GCA_009831015.1 Picea engelmannii
CTAAAATTAGGTTTCCATAAAGTCTAGATCAAAGAAGAAGATAACTAAAAGAAAACCTCCAAATCCAAGAAAGGTTTGTTCAAATGGATAGTCATCTCATTTGGGTTATACAATGCCCCTAGAACTTTTATGAAGTTGAGGAATGAGGTATTTAGACCCTTCCTTTATTTATTTGTCATATTTTTTCTTGGTGACTTTCTTATATTCAACGAGACATGAGAAGAATGCATGACACATCTGGAGCAGGTACTTGAAACACTCCTCAAGGATATGTGGCAGTGGAATTTGAAGAAGTGTGAGTTTGTGAAGAAATATCTTGTCTATTTGGTATTAGTGTTTGGTTGTAATGAACTTAAGATAAATCTAGCTAATGTAATGTACAAATGATCTTGAACTGGCCAAGACCCCAAGACATGACTACGGTAAGAATTTTTCTTGGAGCTTGTTAGAACTTAAGAAAATGTATTCCTCATTTCTCTAGTATTTTAGCACCTTTGACCAAAGGAGAAATGAATTTTAAATGGGAAAAGATCAAGAGGGAGAATTCAATACTATGAAGAAAATAATTTGTGAAGCACCTATTCTTAAGATTTCATATCTTCAAAAGCCTTTTAAAATTAAAGAAGATGCTTTAGGGGATTTTCATTTGCAGAAGGGAAGACCTATAGCATAACATTTAGAGATTTTTTGGAGTTGTTCCTATGTATGATAAGGAATTGTATGCGCTAATGAAACGATGAAGGATTGGAGACCCTACATACTAGGAGAAGAGATAGTAATCTGGCTTGATCACAAGCCACAACATTTTTTACAAATTCAAACAAAGTTGCAACAAACAATACACATCAAGTAGATATCCTACATGTAGTAGTTCAATTTGGTTATCAAATACAACAAGGGATTAACCAATAAAATTCTAGACATATTATCAAGGCCACCTAAGAAATTTTTCTTAGTGTTGATAGTTGTAATTCATTCACAATCACTCCCACTTGATCATTTGAGAGAGTTGTTGATCCAGGTGGCCATCAAAGGTTGTCTAAAAAACGATACATATACTGGTTGTTCTAGGGTCATGATTTTTAGGGATTTTTTTAGGATTTCCCATGCTTTTTGGGGGGCAATTATGCGTAATGACTAGGAATCCAACTCAGGCTACTAATGTTATTTCCAACAAGCTAAAGAAGACCCAAAATGAGCATGGTGAAAAAAAATAGGATCTTGACAAGGCTCCACTTTTTTCAGACAACTCAAATTTGTCCAACTTAGTGTTTGTGCTTAGCCCTAATCATGCTAGGGTTAGGGTTCTCACTTACGATTTTTTGGCATAATTATAGAATTTAGTTTAAATCTCTTGTTATGCCCTTTTAGTGAATGAGAGTAGTTATCACATCTCTCCTCAAATATATGCTAACACCATTCTAACTATTTTTCATTTCTATGTATATTGTAGTGTTTTTCACTATTTGATTCATTAATATAATTTGGTTCACATTGTAATAATCTAGTTTTAATAATGTATGTTGTGTTACCTTTTATGTTCCTTCATTTCATTCTCAATCCAATTTGAAGTAGTGGTATGAGAGAAAAAAATTCTCTATTGTTTTTCCTTGCATGTCCCCAATGGATAGGGTATAAGGAGTTGGGATTCAAACTAACCTAGATTGGTGAAGACTTTCTTTGATAACCCATGTGTCCTCCCATGGTGGATGAAGTAAATAAAGATGATGGAGTGGGATATCCTATCAAGTTTCGTCTCTAGAAATTTCTTGAGTGACAAAGGGAGATGATGGACTATTTCTCCTGGATCCTTTGAAAACTACCAACATTGACAAAGAAACCTTTCACACACAACCATTTTGGAGGAAAAACATCCATCAAGGTACAAATTAATTTTGACATCCCTCTATTTGAAGGCAAGATACATATAGGATCTTTGGAGAGATGGTTAAATTTCTGGAGGGTTATTTCTTTGTTCACAACTTTTCCAAGAATGAGAAGATTATTTTTACACTCCTAAAATCCCTTCCCTATATTAATATTGGTGGAATACTTTGTGAAACATGACAAATACTATGAAATGTATGTGAAAAAACCCACTTGGGAGGAATTTGTAACATCCCTATTTTTAATTCTCGGTTTAGCGATGTATAGTGTAAATATGATATATGGCCACAAGTCAAGTGACGTAATATGTAAACATTGTATATCGAAAATAATAAAAGAAAATGTAACGTTGATTGTAAATGGACAGAAATGGAGTCATGGGGGGTAAGTTTCCACAACATAGGGGGTCCAAGGGGGAATTACCCATGTGTACTATTAATCCCGAGTCAATTTCCTAAAATTATTTATTTTGTATGAACCTTCTATTTTTCTTTTGAGTGTATCAAAGCCAGAATCATTGAATACATGTAAGAGGGTTGGTGTGAAAAGTAACCTCGCATAGTTATTGAGAGCATGGGGCTAAGTAAAATCAACATTAGGGAATGTGAGAGTCAACATGCATGGGTAAAAGGGAAATTGGAATGGGTATTGTAGGAAGTTTTTACATGCAGTTTTCAGAACACCAAGAGTGTGTTGAATGTTGGAGCTTGAAAACAACTATAATGGGGTTTGTGGGAATATTTTGGGAGTTGTAATTGCATGAAGAAGCATATTTTTGGGCTTGTAGAAGATATTTGTGTGTAAGATATTACTACAGAGTAAATGAGTTTCTATTGAGAGTTTCTTGTTGCAGGTGTAGGTCCATGGAGTTCCCAATTAGAGAGATTCCTAACCAACCTATGCTAGATCCCTAGAGGGAAGGGGGGTAGCCCAAGGGACTATGTAGTAGAGAAGGGGATTCCATTCCTTGGGTTGTGCAATTTGAGGGGAAGAGAGCTAGTGGATTGGGGTGGCTATAGGAAATTATAATGTTGAGAGTGGACATTAGACACCCTTAGGAGACACTCTCTCTTTTGGTTTTGTAGCCCCAACTTGGGGGTGATTTTCTTCTTATATATGGAGTAAAAATTCTATGATTGGGTGGAATGTCCATCCTCTACAATTGGTTGCACATTGGTTTATAAAGATAATTGTTTTATCTATGTTCTCTATTTTATTTATGGATTTATATTGTTGTGCATAAACTTTGTGTTCTTGAGTATTTATATGATGTTGTGTGTATGTTTAATTAGTTGCATTCATGTTTATTAAAAATGTTGTTAGATACATGGGCATTTTAGCATGTTACATGCATTTTAATTTAGTGGGTATTAGAAAAATTTTATGGGGTTAGTAGCGGAGGTGCTACAAAATTTGTTGATGTCCTCAAGGAGGCGTATTTAATTGTTGGAAAATATGAAGTCCAATACACGGCATGGATGATATTGCATTGAGGTAAATATTAGAGTGTGTCAAAGTACATTGACATATTTCATACCTTGCATACAAAACTAGGCATTCGAGACTCTAAGAGACACTTGGCTTTAAAATTCCATAGTGGATTACATAAATACATCCAAACACAAATAGAGTTTTTATACATCTCTTCATTAGGAGTCACTTACTATTATGTTGTCAATATTGAGAAAACAAATTGGTAGAAGGGTAAAGGTGGTCCTAACTCTCACAAAAAATGATAGAGTAAAGATAACCAACCTCAATACAACCAATCAAAGCTGCATGTAAATAAAGAAAATTGGAATTTTAAGGAAATAAGCAAGTAGTACAACCACTGCAAAAGTCCTTGGAACAACAACGATGAATGTAGTACTAGATAGTGCTTATTGGTCATGTTAAAAGCCTCAGAATTTAACTCGGTGCAGACTCCACAAGATTCCACGAGTATGGAAAAATAGATCATCAATGTAGAACCTAGTTGCACCAAGAGTAGTGAGATGCTCTATAGCCCAATATGGGGAGATGTTGTCATGTTATCATGATGTTAGATTAGATAACATTACATTAAAATAATAATAATAATAATAATAATAAATCTGTCTCAATTAAAAAAAATTAAATAATCGTGTACGTACATATTTAGATAGCAACATATAAATTAAAATTTACACATTAAAAAAATTGATCCCTCTCGGTGCTTGATTGATCCGGGTTTAAGATGGATCTACGCTAGTGTTAATATTGCCACCACAAAGGTCCAACTAGAGGAACCAAAAGATCCTAAGGAAGGTGAGCACCTCTTCTACTCATAGGTGTGGGTGAATGGGACACCACTACATTTAATTGTTGACAATGATAGGAAAAATAACCTAATCTCAATTGAGTTTGTCAGGAAGATGAAGTTGCTAACAATGTTTCACCCCCATCCATACACCATCGGTTGGTTGAGATAGCGATGAGACATCCACATTAGTGAGCAATTCCACCTACAATACGACATTAATCCCTTGAAAGATGAGGTACCATGTGACGCTTCTTCTCTTGAACTTTGTAATGTTGTTTTAAGACAACCATGTATATGGTAGCTTCATGTGTTTACTAGAGTAGGCCCAGTACTCTCATTATCACCCTAGGGGATCAAATTTGTAGGAAGGTATCCCTAAATATTGTAGTCTCTTTGATCATTGCAAAACAACACAAGAAGATAATCTCCCAAACTAGGAGATTTGTCCTCTTCATGTAAGATGGAGCAAATAAAATCACTATGATTCCCAAGGCCTTTGCAAGGGGTCCCTCTATGAAATAGAGACATGTAGATTAGTTGGTGGAAGAATAAAAAGACATATTTACCTTTGCATTGTCAGATAAAACATACAATTGATTAAACACGAGGTAACCCTCTACCCAATGGTCTTATATGAAAACACTCTCTTCTAGAGAACAAGTAGCACAAACTCCAAATTCAAGGGCCTATACAGTTGGCCACATTCTACAGAGCTCCTTAGTTTGTGGGAGCCCTATTTATTGTTTCCAAAGAAGAAAGTAACATGGAGACTTTGTATTTGTTAGGTTCCTACACTAACCTCCCTACTTTGGGGTACTTAAGAGTTAGCCAATTAATGTATGAGGCCATATTATTTTAATAAGGCCCATTAGAGAGTTAGTGGGTAGTTACTTAATCTAAAAGGGGCATCTTTATCAAATAAGGCCCATAGTGTGGTTGGTATTCATTAATTACGGGACCACAAGTAGTTAGGGTTTTTTTAATTAAGAGACTATTTATAGAGATAGAAGGCTACATAATGTTTTATAAAGTGTAGTTATTGTAATTGAAAATTCACTGAAAGAAAGTTGTCCCCTCAAAAAGGCTTATGAACATTGATCTCTCATTTGGAAATCATCAATATAAGGGATACATTTCATAGGTTTAATCTCACTATATCTTGTATCTACTTTTCTACATTCATATTTCTTTGAGTATCTTGTAAGTGGTTGCCATAGGGCTAGAGAGTCCACCAAACGGGTCACCCAAGACTTATACCAAAGTGATCAAAATCATGTAAGGAGTCTTTTGTAGAAGGGGATCATGTGTTTTTTTTTTCCTTCGACCCTATAAACAAACATCTCTCAAAGGAAAAGTCCCCTAGAAGTTCGCACCAAAGTTCTATAAACCCTTTCAGATCCTCCATTGCATTGAACAAGTTGCATATAAATTATCTCTTCCAATCCACTTCAAGATAAATCCATCTTTCATGTGTAATGTTTGAAGAAGATGGTGGGATCAACTTGTCGAGTTTATACTAGCCTTCCAGAACTTGATGAAGAAGGGTCCATTTGGCTATAGTTGGAAGCATTATTAGCCACCAAAAGAGCATTAACTATGCTAGCACATTACCTAAGAAGTCGTGATCTAGTGGAAATATATGCATCCAGAAGATGCCACTTGGGAACTAGCAATGATTTTATAGTATTTTCCATACCTTAAGCCATGAAGACAATTTTTATTTTTAATGGGGAGGGCATGTTAGGGTCCTACCCTAACCTCTATAATTTAGGGTGCTAAGGAGTTAGTCAATTGATGTACAAGGCCATCTTCTTTGAATAAATCCCACTATATAGTTAGTGAGTAGTTATTTAATGTAAAAGGGTAGTCTTTATCAAATAATTCCCACTAGGTGGTTGGTACTCATTAATGATGGGACCACAAGTAGTTAGGGTTTTTCTATTAAGAAAATGTTTATAGAGCTAGAAGGAAATGCAATGTTTTGTCAATTGTTGTTATTGGAATTGGAATTTTTCTCAAAGGACATTTCCCCCTCAAAACAACATGTGCATTTCTCTCTCATTTGGAAATCATCGATACAATGGTTATATTTCATAGGTGTAACCTCACTGTCTCTTATATTTACATTTTTGCATTCATAATTCTCTGAACATCTTATTTGTGATTCGATTTTAGGGGTTAAGGATCATTATAGTGTTGACTTCATACCCTTGAATAAAATCATAGTTAATAATTAGTACCCCATCCCTTGGATTGATGATATGTTTGATTATCACAAAGGAGAAAAGTATTTTAGCAAGATTGATCTTAAGTCAGGATATCACCAAGTGCCAGTCAAGCTAGCTGATGTGTAGAAGACAACGTTTAAGTTTAAGGAAGGTCTCTTCACGTGATTGGTCATGTCTTTCAACTTGACTAATGTGACAACAATGTTTATTAGAGAAAGTTTGAGGTCTAAATGGGCCTCCTAAGGAAAATAATGAAATAATAGTTGAAATAATAAAATAAGAGTTGTGAATTTTTAAATGGAAAGAAAGAAAACTACCTTTTAAATCGCATTTTCGACTTATCTTCTTATAAATTTACTCACGTTTCAGGTGTAGGCACTCGTTGGATGTGGAATTAAATTCTAAATCCAACAAGTACCTACTTTGCATACTTTCGATAGACCCACAATTAGATAAACTGGAAAAAACATGTTTATTTTCATGCATTTCTAGTTTATCTCATTGTGGGTCTATCAAAAGTATGCAGAGTGGGTACTCATTGGATCTGTAATTTAATTGTGCATCCAACGAGTGCCTACACTTGAAATTTGAGTAAATTTATAAGGAGATAAGTTGAAAATATGATAATAATAAAAAAATAGTTTTTTTCTTTCCCTCCAAAACTATTTACCCTCATGGTTAGCACCGTCATCTTGAATCTTATTGGTTCTTTTAGAGTTGATGTTGATAGCACATTTTTTTTGTCTTTGAGGCTTGTTGTAACCCTTGAGATGTTTATGGCTAAGAATCTATGCCAAGGCATCCATTTACCATGATTGATTTTGATTTTGTTTATCTGCCCTAAAACAGAGTATTTTGTTTATTCTACCTTAGGTTTGATTGTTGATCTTTAATAATTAAATATCATAACTTGAGGGAATAATTTCAATGTTTTGGACAATTTAAATCTTGAATGAATGAAGGAAGAGTTTGAAGAAACAAAATTGAAAGTAAAACAATGTATCTTTCTTCATAAATATTATTTTACTCTTCAACAAAAGAAATTATGACATAATATATATGAGCTAAGAATTAATATTGAATGAACAAAAAAGAACAATTCATTTCTATTCTCAAGGCATAATGAATAAGACACGGGTCCAGTAAATACTTACAGTATCTCTGAGAAATTATGTGGCCTTTAATGATTCATTTGCAGTTGTAATAGTAGTGGTAGTACTACGTTATTACATTTATAACATCAGACACTTTCAAGAGGAAATTATGGACACAAAATCACATAAAGAATAGGAAACACATGGACTGAAAAAATGAAATGCAAAATCAAAAATATCCCTTTACATCGAGTCTTTCTTAGACTTTATACAATTTGAATCCTAACCAAATGTGGTTTTGGATCCTATTTCATAGCTTTACATATATAAAAGAAATCTTTCATTTAAAAAAAAAAGATCTAGAAGACAGTTGTTCAGATCCCTATTTTTTCTGAATTTGGTTTGTCAGATCACTTTTGCACCAACTGAATGAGAATATCCCAATCTTTATCTGATGGATATTTGTACGATAAAATCTTTATGCATGTGATATCCAATTCTATATATTTTTCATAGGTAGGAGTAGTTGCAAATAAATTCTTAATTTTCCATAGCAAGTAAAAGTCATCACTCAAACAATCTACTATCGTTTTGCCTTTAATCATACCAGTTACTTCTTTGAATTTACTTGTGTTTTCCTTGGCCTTGATAAGGTTTTGTTTCTAAATTTCAAAGGTGAGAAAATTGCATTTCTTACCCAAACAGTTAGGTAACTCCATTTCAACCAAATCATTGAATTGATTTGAGAATAATTCAACATTCCTTTGAACCAGAATGCACTTATTTTTTTATCTATTGAATCAAATTCCTTTTGGTAAAAATCCTTTATGTTTACATGACCATATTCGTGTGATATTTTATCCCCTTTTTGCTTAATTCTTCTTTAGATTTATAATTAAGAACTTTTTTAATTTTTATTGCTAATTGGGGGCTATTACCTAATTCATCGAAAGCTTGTTGTATATCTTTCTCTGCCTTTTTTTACCAAGGTTGATTCTTCATCCATCAATTTGAAATAATCCCAAATCCTGGTAACCTCTGTGATGATTTGGTCCCTGATTAGATGTCTTGCTCCAATTAGAGAAGATTTCCCACCAATTTGTTCTTTAATAAGTCGAAGTCTTCCTGTAACTCTAATTTTGTTCTTTGATATTGTGTGATGGTTTTATCTTTATCATTCATCTGATCTCTTAGAATATTTAGTTCATCATTTTGCACAGCAACTGACTTCTTTAGATTTTCTATTTCTACCTCTTTAAAATTAACATCAGATAAAGCTCTTGCTAAGTATTCAGATAGATCAGAAGATGTTGTATTATGTGAAGAAGAAGCTCCTTTCCTGAAAGCCTCTATTTGTTGTTCATATAGTCCAATATGTTCTTTCATCTGAATTATTTGATTCACGAGTTGGTCCTTCTCTCGTTGTACTTCCTTCAATTCTGAAGTCTATACGTGATCAATATTTGTAAGATAAAGCTTTTGTTTTAAAGTCAAAATTTCAGTATCCTTAGTTTTGATCAAGTCCTGCATTGGATCAATATATTTTGAATCATCTCTTAACTTCAACATTATACCCTCCAATTCTTCAATTCTCATTTTCTTTGTTGTGGTGAGTAAGTTCTCTAGCCTTATTTGTTCCTTGATTTTATTTGACATGTTATGCAATTTCTTCATTCCAAGAGAAGCTTGTACGGAATCCATGCAAACCATTTCACTTTGTTTTCCTGTGTACTTCCATTTTATCCCCCGAATGAATTTGATTTAAATCATAAGAAAACTTAATAGCTTTGTAATTAATAGCACCTTTGCTAGTTTGAGTTGTGGGTTCCAATGCTGCTATATTCAATTTGCCTTTCTCAAAATCTAAAGGAAAAAGCAACCTAGTTTTAGAAGTTCCTTGATACAATTTAGGAAACAAGTCTTGTTTAATCTTTATATTATTATTCTTTATTTCCCAAAATTGAGAATTTATATTTTCTTTCTTGGATTCTGAAGATTCTTCTTCTCCCTGAATAATGGAACTACCAATAACTACAAATGGAAGAAATTCCATTGTAAAAGGTGGCTCGCTTGATATAGTCTCTGGTACACTTTCCAATGCTTGGCTATCATCTTTGGATATTTCCTCTAGCTTATACTTCTTTGATTTCTCTTCCTCTGATTTTGAAAGAATTTGTGAAGATTCTATAAAGCTCCTTCTATTAGACTTTTCATGTTGATGTGGAGTCTCTATGACTGTTGGTTCAGATGGTTGAAATGCCTCCTGTATTTGACCCTGTATGATCCTTTGTACTTGTTCCCAACTGTACTAATTCATCAACTACTCCAACTGAGGTTGACTATGATGCTCATATGGTGACAAATATACCTCAATCATTTTAGTAGAAATAATGGAATATGGATCATAATGCCATATTTCTCCTTGTTGAAAATTCATCTCCTGCAACAAAATTTCTACCACCTGCAAAGCTTCCCTATTATTCTCAACAAAAGGGCCTACTTCCTTTTTCAATTTAAAAGTAGCCTTTCTTTTCTTTTAGACAAAATTGACTTGGTTAGAATTCAATCTTTGTTTGATATATTCTATGGCAAAAATTCTCAAGGTTAGAAATTTTGGTAATTTAAAAGGCTTGATCTCAGCGCCATAGATTCTAATCTTTGTATAGTCTTCAAACAAAAATCAATCACCCACCTTTGTATCTGAAGAGAAATGCAATAATTCTTCAAATTATGGAGAAAACCTAGAAGGAATCTCTTCATGAAAAATAGCATAAGCCATATACATGAATTGATCAATAAAATTTGGAAATCCAACATTCTGAGGTTTCTTCCTAAGCAATGAAGACCAATGAATCACTGAGATTGGATTACCAAACTCATCTTCTATATTTAAGTTCAAATGATGAAACTTTGTTACTTGAAAATGCAAAAGCATATGAACTAGATAAGATTGGAATCTACAAAATCTGCTAATTGTAAATTCAGTGCGCTGATAGTGCAATGTTTTAGTTAAATGTTTGGAAAACTTGAATCTAGTTAATGGATTGATTGCAAAGGGATAAATTGCTGACATAAACCCCAAAACAAATTCATATGCCACTTTATCATTATCATAACCCAAAATGGAACATATCATCTTGATAACTTGTCTGGAGCTTTCTGGGAACGAGCTACTTTCATAGGTATTAGAGCTTTCGGGAATAGTTTCATCTTTATCTAAATAATCTTAGAATAGGGTCCATTTCTCCTGAGCATTTTGTTTGTTGTACATAAAAGTTAGGATTTCCTTGATTAATGATTGACTTTCTGGGGGTTCCATTACCTTTAACATCTCACAAATTGATTATGTATTTATTTTGAATAGAACTGACCCATTCTTTGATACAACTAAATTTGAAGAAGGTACATAATTCAAGTCACACTAGGATGCAAAATCTGGGAAGTTATAAGTCTAGGGAACTATGTATTTTTCTAGGTCTGACTCACAGACATGATAATAATCATGTAACTCTATGCAACGCTCAAAGGATAGATTGTGCAATTCATATAAATCAAAACTAACCTGGGTATCGTAAATTTCATACTCTCTATCAACTAAATCCATCTTTTCAATAGATAGGGTTTCTTTGGTCACTTTAGATTTAGAACACTTCATCGTTTTCAAATAAAACAAGGAGTTTTAAACAAAAGTTACCAACACTGTTCGTGGAAGAGTTCAATGACTCGATTGGCAAGTTAGATGGAAATTCCCATGTTATTTTCTCCTTCCAAGTCGTTTTTCTTTTATGTTGAGCTTTCTTCATTTTTTTTATTTGAATTGATCCTTTTGTTTTATTTGATATATTTTTATTATTTAATTTTTATTTGAACACGTGGAAGATTTTAATTGGATGACACATGGTCATATGTGGTAGGTGATTCGACAATACGTGGCGGGTGATTCGATGGTCATAGCAATACATTTGAAAAATAACATTTATAAAATAATAAATATTACCTTTTACCGTCGGGCCATGTCACATGTTTATCGGCAGAAAGTTGTTTCCGCAAGGGGTCACTCGTGGTTTTGAAAACCACTGGGAGAGGGTTCGTGCTCGTTTTTATGGTTGACACGTCACATTCTTTGAAACCAGTTTATATCACCGCAGACCTTTCCCTTTTGTTAAACATTGTAAAGTCGGGGCTGTTGCAGTTCGTTGTGAACTGTTGATTTGATGTTGGAGCGCGCGATCAACCTACAAATAATACAACATTTATTAATATGTATCAACAAACTAATACAAAATTTAATCGATGTTTTATTTATAAACATAAAACACAAAGTTCTAAAACAAAAATTAAAACTAAACTATATAAAACTATATTAAAATTAATATGAAATTTTAATAAAACTAAAACTAACGTTAAAGTCTATATAACCAATAAAATATAAAATTAAATAAGATTTAAAAGTTAAAACAATCTAATTATCTAACTAACATCTACTTAGAACTAATTAAAATAAATTTTTAATTTTTATTAAAAATTTAGAGAATGTTACAACAAGGCCCATTTTTTACCTAAAAAATTCTCTAATGCATGAGGATGATGGATGAGATTTTGCAACCATTTACCAATTATTTTGTTAGTTATATACCTAGATGACATTTTCATCTTCAATAGAACCTAGGAAGAGAATTTGAAGCACATTCAACAAGTGTTGAACACCCTACGACAATAGAAGTTATATGCCAACTTGGAGAAGTGCTCATTTGGTATGTAGAGAATTCAATATTTGGGGTACATCATGGATGAGTTTGGTGTGCACATGCATCCAACCAAGAACCAAGTCATCCATGATTAGTTGACCTCTAAGACATTAATGGAGCTTCGTAGCTTCTTGGGCCTTGTTGACTTTTATTGCAGCTTTGTGTTGGGGTGATTTCATATCACTTGGTCTATGCACTAAGGGTCTAAGGGTGGAACCAAGTCCAAGTTTGTTTTCATCGAGGCACAACAAAAATTATTCAATGCCAATGCTAATTCTAATAGATCTGCACAATGTCAATATTTATTCTGCATGATCTCCAACAATCACTTGAAATTGAGAAAAACACCTTAGATTATGTCATAAATTTAGTCTTAACATAGCATGGACATCTGATGGCCTATCATAGTGAGATACTTTTTGACACAATTCATAGATATCCCACCTGTGACAAGAAAATTTCTTCCATTGGCTAGGCATGTTGGTAGTGGAAGCATTATATTCCAAGAAAGGAAATGATCATCCATGCCAACCACAAGGCTCTGCAATTTATGCATATGTAGATTAAGTTGCAAAATGCTCACCATTAGAAGTACTCAATGTACCTTCAACAACTCCACCTAAACATCAAGTACAAGAAGGGAAGCACCAATCAAGTTTCAGACTGGCTCAACCAACCTTTGGTTGTGGCACTAACCACTATCCTCAATTCTTGTGGACATGATACTTCAGAGTGGCCCCAATTGTATGAGAACAATCTCGACTGCTACTATATACCAGACACTAATCGTAGGTAAACAAGTTTCATACTTTTATCTTTTAGGTGGAGTTTTGTGTCATTTTGTTCATATTTGTATTCCTTCAAGAAAGCATGTGAAGATGATTTTGGAAGCACACTATAGTCAAGTGGTAGGGAATTTTAGCATGGAGAAGATAATTTCCACATTGAAAATTTACTTCTATTGGCCAAAGCTCTAATTTGATTCAATAGATATATCATATCATGCATTTTCCATGCCATCACTAAACCTACAATCAAGAAGTAGGGACTATGCACTACTCTACCCACACCAGATAAGCCTTGGCCATAACTCTCCATGAATGTATGTCATGTCTACCTCAATCGAGCATGGAAAAATTTGTGTTTCTGGACTTGTTGATCAGTTCTTTAAGATGTCAACTCTATCACACTACTAGAAGAGTGTTACAACAAAATCTACCAGTAAGCTCTTCTTTGAGGATGTTTGGGTTCATTTTCAATTTCCAAAGAACATAGTTTTTTATAGGGATAGTAAGTTCCTAAGTATCTTTTGGTCCATCCTTTGGTCTATGATGGACACCAAAATGACCAAAATTTATGTGTAGCCTAAGATCTACAAGAAATACAACCCTCTTAGACACATTTCTAGTAAAATTGGAGCCCCTCCTTATGCCTTAGCCAAATTCCTAGTTGATAAACTTCAACCCTTTATATACCAAACCCCTTCTTTTATAAAAGACTTCACTGACTTTATCAATAAAATTCATAATCTCCATCTTGAAGAGAAAGACCTCATGGTTATTTTTTTTATGTTGTTTCCTTATTCACCAAAATCCTTATTCCTAAAGCTCTTGACCTCATTTCTAAATTAGTTGATTTTGAAACCTCAAATCTCATTAAGATTTGTCTTACCTCTACTTTCTTTAGTTTCAAAGGTAAATTCTATGAACAGAAAAAAGTCACAACCATGGGATCATTATTATCTCTCATAGTGGAAAACATCTTCATGCAATACTTTGAAACATTAGCCCTCAATAGTTTCCCTCTCAAGCCAAAATGTTGGTTTCATTTTGTTGATGACACTTGTGTCATTTAGCCCCATAGCCAATCTGCCCTAAATTATTTTTTTAAGCATCTCAATAACTTATCACCCCAAATTCAATTTACCATGGAAACCCAAGATGATTACTCACTCCCTTTCTTGGATGTTCTAGTTACCCATCAACTAGATGGATCCCTTTCCCACCAAGTTTTTCACAAAAAGACTCATATTGATAGATACATTCATTCCCAATCCTACCACCACTCTGCTCAAAATTTCACTATTATTAAAACCCTTATATCTAGATCCATTCAAATTTCAACACCCCAATGATTAAACAAAGAAAGATCCACCTTACAAAATCCCTTAAAATTTATGGCTATTCTATTTTCCAAATCATCAAAAACATTATCTTCCTTTTCTATCCAAAAACCAAGAACCCCCTCCTTGCTCCTCCTCCCTGTGCCCAAATTTCACTCCTTTACATTCATCAAATAATCAATCATATTTCCAATATCTAAAGCCCAAAAAAATACCGAAACTCTTTTCAAGCCTCATAAAACCCTTAAGCAATTACTTGGAAGCATTGAATACAAATCTAACTCGATGCTTTATTAAGGGATTTAGATAATTCCCTATTCATGTTGGAAGTCCTACATTTGCTAGATCATTAGGTCTATCCAAACTCATCTCAAAGAACATGTCATTGATACCTTTCACAATTGTCTTTCTAAATCCACCATCAGAAAGCATTCCCATACCACCAAACACCTTATTTCATTTAGTCACACCAAAATCCCAATGTCAATGCTCCATTACTCATCACACATCACTAGAGAAGCCCTTGAAATTGAAAAACAAACGAACAAATTTAATCAATAAAATGATTATGAACTTAGCCACTCATGGAAACCCATCATCCATCATCTTTACCATTAGAATGCTTTCCTTCCACCTATAAACCCCCACTTCCTCCTATCCTTAATATTTATCTATTAAGTGTGTAATCTCCCTTGTGAATAGATTTTTGTCTTTAAAACTATTATCATTATTTTTATCCTAATCTCTTCTTTGGAGAGTTTTTTTCAAATTTCTTTAATCATTTATTATTTAAAAAAAAAATGATTTGTTAATAATAATGTAGTAAGTTTACCCTTTCTATTTTAATTCATATTTATTAAACCTTACCATCCTTTCTCTTAAATCCATCTTTAACCCTTTTTCCATCTTTTTAATTAAATTTTATTATTCGTAAATTGACTTTATAACTTTAGCTTCATCATTCTAATTCTTTATTCAACCTACTTTATATATTATTATTATTTCATCTTTATTATCATTATTCTAAACTAAAATGTATTATTGGTCCCTTCCGAAGGAAAGGGACTATAGCTTTCGCTTGGCAGTCAACAATAGTTGACCGCCTATTACATGGTATATTTTGCGGCATTATTTGGTTCGTTTTGATGCCAACACCTAATTTTATGCATTCTTTCCCTATTTAAGATGGAATTCAGTATTATTTTCGAAAACAATTTTTTTTATAGTATTTATAAGATTTCCTCATTCTAATTTTTTATTGGTTTATAGCAACTTGATGTGACTATATTTCTCTGGTGTATGGATTTTATTTTTCTCAATTGTTAGAACTAGTAAATGATTTAAAAATATCAATTTTTTTAAGTGGTTAATCTATGTCGTTGAAGTTGCTCTGACAACGTTGACAACGTTGCAGTCGAAGTTGTGGCAGTTGAGGACCTGACCTTATCGTGGTTGCTCACTGCCTTGCCACCTGCTGCCTCACTGCTTCCCACGGTCATGCACAATATTAAATGTTAAATATCTAAGAGTAATTCATACCTCTAGATGACCTGCCTTTGCCTTTGATGATCTACCTTTGGGGTCTGAAAAATTTGTGTTATTGAAGGAAAAATAGAAGTCTGGCATCAAACTTGATCTCAGATTGGAATCTCTCTTATGTTGGTCCATCTTTCTGTGTCCAAAATCTGTCAGGGAAAGCTTCAATTAATATTAATTTCAAGCTAGTGCAGATCCATGAAAAAAACATTCATGGTGAATGAGAGCGTTTAAACACATACAACGTGACAACATTCATTGAATCTATAGCTTATATGATAAAAGCTGATTATTTGTGTTTATTCATCATTGTATTTGAAGCGCCGACAAGAGTGTTGGGATGAGATGGCCCAACAAAGATTATAATTACTTACAGGCCATAGGTTGTTAATCCTACAGTTAAACTTATGCATATTTCAATTTGATGAGGTTGTGGCATGGGTAGGCATGGATCAGGCTCACATTCAAAGGTAAAATTGTCATTTCTTTTATTTAGCATCTAAATGTTTTTTGTGAAAAAATCTTGGTGGATGTAATGGCATATTTTATTTTAGTAGTGAAGCGTATATTAAAATTTAGTCTCCACCTTGATTTTCCCCTTATTTCTCTGTGAATATTTCAAACAAATTGTTCATCTTTACGTGTTCTTTGTATACTATCCAGATTGGAGATGAATGAAATTACACAAATGAATGAAATAGAAAACAATGGGGTTTTTTCACTCATCACAGTAAACTGATGCAACTACCTAGCAAAGCAGGGGGTGCAAGTAGCTAGCAAAGTAGGAACTTGGCAGGTTTAGCGGGTGCCTTACTTTATTGGTTGGACTTCCTGCACCATGGTAGAGAAAGTTTGAAAGAATCTGTATATATATATACATCTGTGTGTATTCATTTGTGTGTATTCCCCATATGGGTTCTCTGTGTGTGTAGCTGAGCAACTTTGAAGATGTGACCTACATGTGATTAGGATTTAAACCTAATGAACCAGTGACCAAATTTCAATTCTGTAGATCTTTCGGGCCAAGATATTTGTGGTTAGCTTATTTTCTTAATCTCATTCAAAGGAAGGTCAATTAGGAAGAATGGATTTTGGCAGATGAACACACTTGTTTAAAGAGTTTCACTTTTTCGGTAATATAAGGCAGCATTGGTCCGGTCTAAGGAGAAGACATGAAAAAACAGAGTTAAATTTAATATTAGGTTATCACTTACTAAGCTTCCCTCTTGTCTATTTTGCTTGGACTTGGATTTTCTTGTGTTGTTGGGTTTGAACTACTATGCCTAGCCAAAGCCAAGCACACTCTACTATCCTAGCCTTCCTTTCTTTTTGTAGCTCTATTCTCGATGTCCTTTCCATGATCTACTATGTATCCTGGCCTTCCTTTCTTTTTGTAGCTCTATTCCTGACGTCCTTGCCATTATCGACTACAATTCTTGAGGAAAGGTCCTGGCTGATAGGTCCTGGAATACCTGGCTTCTTTGTCATCTCCCTATAATCTCTCTCTCGACTCTCTCTCAATGTTTTGTACATGCATGGGAAGCTTCTAGGGATGAAAGGAAGCGACCGAAGCCATGGAAGAGTTCTTCTCGTTGCCTACAATGCTCAATGTCTGATATTGGCAAGTTGGGTATTTTTTAGCAGGTTGTGTGTACTGTTCATGAAAATCAAACTCTTTGGAAATTTTATTACTCCAATTATCAACTATCAATAGACTGATCCAAATACATTGCACACCCAAACTCAAAGATCTCATTTCCCATTATTTCCGCAGATTTACTTGGCAAATAGTGACAAGGATGCGGTGGTGTTATCAACTTGGCTCATAAATTCCGAAGTAACAGCTCAGGTACCATATTTGTCTAACCCATAAGATAAATATATAATTGTCCTGAAGATAAGAATAAAGATCTATCTCTGTAAGCCATAAATGTATCTATGTCTGTTGATAATGACATGAAGTAAAGTTACATGACAGGTTGCTCTATTAAAGTAACATCAAGATAGTAATGAAGTGAATCAGTGACATGAAGTTCAGTTCCAGTATTAAATTAGAAATTCTCTTATATCGAATAAAACATTAATAAAAAATCCCACAAGTAGTCTCTTGAACCAGCACCATTTAACAACGTTGGTTCAAGCAAGTGATAATGTGTCAAAGTTTAAGGATAACATGTCCTTTAGTGAAGACAACGTGCTGTTATTCTTGGAAGTGAGAGAAAATGTCATAATCAGAGAATAATCACATGTACTCTGTATAATTTGTAATAGTAATGTAGGCCTTTCTTTCTAGTCATTTCTTATTTGTTTTATTGAGATGCTTGTGTACATGATCTTGTATCGTCAATTTAGTCCATTGATTAATATACATTCCTTATATTTTAACCCTGACAAAAAAAAACCATGAATTCACACATCAAGATCTCCACCATATGTGGCCAACAACACTTGGAACTGGAATGTTGTGCTATTGGCATAATCTTATGTATCTTTTTGAATCCAAGAATGTAATATGTTTCCAATTTTGAAATAACAATAATAATTATTATTATATATGTTTGAGCTTTTTCCTTAGAGGAACTAAGCAACTTATATGGCAAGTTGTTATGTTACAGTGAGCAAGTGGATATGTCATTCCGATGTAACTTTTCTAACTTGATTTAGTTACTTTTGATTGTCACTTATTTTACATCAATGACAAAGAGAGAAGATTGAGCTTATAGCGACTCACTAAAATCTAGAGCTTATCCATCATGTTGCTTATTTGCATCTTTTTTTATATAGGAAGTTATTTTCAACGAAAGATATAATGCCATTAAATCACCAGATTAATACCCCACAAAAAAATCAACGCAAAACTATTTCATTATTCTCTGTGTTACAATGGAAAGGAAATTAATCAAAATTTCTTTGTTACTCATCAATATTTTATTTAATTGAGGAGAAAGTAGAAAATTAAAGATCCATCTTCTGAAAAGCACATATACATAAAAGAGCATATCAAATAATGGCTATGTATTCATTGGATTGTTGAAATTTAATAATCATATTATTTTTAAATACATCTTTTTCAGTTTTAAAATAAGATTTC
>ML797497.1:112420-125885 GCA_009831015.1 Picea engelmannii
TGTTCTTTCATTAGCAATGCAATAGTTTGGGGGTGAGTGCAATAGTTTGTGGGTGAGTGGAAATGGATTGGACTAGTGTTTAAACTGTATCCTCTAACCTCATCATCAACTTTACATCCTCAAGCTTCACTTCCATATCCAACCTTCTCGTTTTGTTGATTTTTCTTCATCCCTGAGCATTAAGTCCATTTGATGTTTGTTGCAGATCCAATTTCATATCACACCTCCCCATAGGGAGTATTTTTGTCTCCAAATGCTAATCCATAGAGGAAATGGAAGTGTGTGACCTCCATTTATCTCCCCAATTCCACTACTCCATCAAATATGAAGGATACCTTCTTCTTATTTGCCCCATTCAAGCTATTAGCCTATACTTTTTTTGTTCCTACAAAGATGTTCTTCATCCTTCTTTGTGTGATTTGATGAGGTATGCCTTACCAACTTTAACCAAATGATATTATTCTCTTTCTTGTAAAAAGTCACATTCATATCCCATAGGTGTGGGCTTCCAAACAACACTTCAAAAGCATCTAGTGGTGCAACTTCACATTCTACTTCATCAACATAATCAACATTGATGGAAAATGCGATTTTACAACTCCTAGTGATTCTCATGATAGATTTCTCTTGGATACAACCCAATGACTGTGGTTCTACTAAATCATGATTTTCTAGACCAAGCTCATCTACTAAGGATTCTTAAATAAAAATACATTGAAAACCATTAACAAACAAGGCATTTACCTTTTGAGCCTTCATGTGAACTTTGATTTGGAATAGTGCATTTTTATCTCCACTTGTGCATAGTTGTAGCAATATGGTGTAGGCTATGTATTCATCCACATTGGAGGCACTTTTTCCATTGTTTCTTTTGTCTTGGTAGCTACATTTTCTTCGGTCTTGGACTTGTACCACTTTGGATGCAATTCTAGAGGAATTTTCCAACACTTCTCATATGTGTGTCCATCTACATCATAGTGTTTGCAATGCTTATTAGTATCTCTCCTTTTTTGGACAATGTATACAACACTATTTCCTTTTGTATTATTGGCTCTTCTTGGCCATTTTGTTACTGCCCATTTTTGGAGTCCAACTCAATGTAGAGAGATTTTGTGTTGCCTCATATATGATTTTCACACTAAGATGTTGCAATTGCCTACGAATGTGGCTGAATAGGCCTCTAAAGTACTTCACCACCACACTTGACTCTTCCAAAGAGATACCCATCCTAATGGATTTCTTCCAAATTTCCAATGTGTATCATTGTACACCTTATTCCTATTCTTGTCAATGGTTGTAGGTTCTTGGTCAAAATTCATAGGCTTGGAGAGTGAATGGTTGTACGGAGTATTATTGTGTTTTGCTTGAACAAGACAATGAGATAGTTGTAGGTGGTATTCCAAAAACTCAAATATAGTGCCCACTACAAATACAATGTTGTAGCATTTAGTTAAATTAGCAATCGATCACACAACAATCTGATCAAAGTGTAATCAAATGTAGGTAAGCAACCAATGATCTAATTAAAGAGAAATCAATGCCACAATGCATTGTAGAGGATCTATTATATAAAGGAAAATGTTGTAGTGATAATTGGTTAATTTGAGGTGCAATCCATGGATTAAGCAGTGTGTGTGACCTCACAATGAGTCAATCAACAATTAGTAGGTACCAACCAATGATCCAAGCAAAGGGAATTCATTGTGATACAAACCAATGATTGTGTTACTTGTTAACACGACTATCAATCAACGATTTTAGTTCTCAAGAAATCATTTAGTATAGTGAATAGAGAAATTTTGGAAGGGTATGTTTATGTGCAATTATGCATTATTGTGGTGAGTTAACCAAGAGATCCACCAATAGTTCCTCGAGTTGTGTATGTTGAGGGGAATGATAGCATGTTGGTTGGAATTGTTGTGGGAATCCACAAATTATGAAAGATGTTGTGGCTGGAGCCCTAGGGAAAGTGGTATAGCCCGAGAGACTACGTGTCAAAGAAGGGAGTATACTTCCTTAAGTTGTGTAAACTGAGGGGAATGAGATATTGTTGGTTGTAATTGCTACAAGAGTTATTGAATTGTGAATTCATTATATATGGTTTTGGGTTGGAGTGCCTATGTGAATATTGTTTTGAGCCATCATGCCTATGTATATATATTTTTGGCTGAGATTCCTATGTATCTATGTTGATTAAATGTCGGAGAGCCTAGCCTTGTATGGTGTTTTTCCCTAAGGAAAGTGTAAAAATAAGGGGGATGGGATGTAACATCCCTAGTTTTAATCCCTACAAAATATAATCTAACTATATAAATGTGATTTAGGCTGGTAAGCCAATATGTTTGGGGTGAGTAGCCAGTATTGATTAATATGGCTGAGGGACAAACTATGTACATTGAAATAATTAATAAAGATAATAATCTCTAGTCATGATATGAGAGGGACGATGATGATGGGGGGATATGATTCCACAAGAGAGGGGGCTAGAGGGGGTCCAAGGGGAATCCCATGTCATTTGTATAAGTTAATTTGTCATTACCATATAATCCCCCCTTTGACTTATTAGACAATCAAACATTAAATTCATGTAAGATGGTTGGTGTGTGAAATCACCTCATAGAGTTATTTAATGCATGGGATAAGTACAAGAAATCATGGGGGAAGTGTGAGAGTTAAGAAATCCTTTTGGGGAAGAGTGAGAGTCAACATGCATGGGAGAAAAGGAAATTCAAATGGAAAAGGTGGATAATGTGTACATGTTGTTTTCAGACAACAAGAGGGGAGTTGGGTGCTGGGAAGAGCACCAACCATGCTAGCCATTGAAAGACAACTTAGTGGACTGATTTTGATACTGAAAATGAGGTTGGGTGCTTATAATAGCTTGGTGGAATTGTGAGCTAAGACTAAGAACTAGGTTGTAATCTTGTAAGTGCATTCCATGTTGAGGAAATGGCTCAATAGCCTTGAGAAGGCTATTGTGAGCATTCCTGGAGCAGCTGAGAGTTCATGGAGTCCCCAACTATGAGATTCCTATCCAACCGAGTGCACTAGAGATCTGGAGGGAAGTGGGAAGGCCCGAGGGACTGTGTGTAGTGAAGGGGGATCCCATTCTTTGGGTTGTGCAGGTTGAGGGGAAGAGAGTTGGTGAATTGGAACTGTTGTTGGAGTAGAGCTTAGGTTTTAGGCTACTAAATGTGGAGAGTGGAAAACCAAGAGGGACAAAACTCCTTGTGGACTCATAGCCTCAACTCGGGGGTGGCCCTCTATTGAGAGAAATGGAATGACAATGCCTATGGTTGGGAGGAATGTCCTTCGTACATAGCTATTTGGTTCCACAATTGAAAGATAAGTTTATATTATGTTTTATGATGTTAATTCCATTGAGTAAATGTTAATTCGAATGTTGTGTATGTTTGTTGGGTATGTGTGCATTCATGGTTTTTATTATGCTATTTGAAGTATGTGAATAGTTGTAGTCACACTTTTATAATTGTTGTTAATTGAATGGGTAATTTAGAGCATACTGCCCACTGTTAATTTTATTTGCATAAAGCATTTAAATCCATTTTTAGCATATGGGTATTTTACAAATTGATATCAACGCAAATTTAGTTTTTGGTAGTAATGGGTATGTTTACACTCCTAATTGGTTCTTTAAATTTTGGTTCGACTTGCAATTATTTCCTCAATTATTTCTTAAATTTCTTGTATTTTTCACTTCGGAATATGCTCCTTCTAGTCAACAACCTACTCATTTTCATCCACAATAGTAATTCTAGCATGTAGGTATTACCTGAATTTTCTTTAGGATCCTATATGGTCATCTATTCTTCATATTCAACTTCTTCTTTTTCCCCCGATGAAATATAATCACGAAAAACTCTCTGAATACTTCCCCATGATCCATGAATGGTAAGAGGGGTAAACTGTTGGCCCTAATTACAGGGCCTCTCTCCGGGGGAATCAAGAGAGTCAAACCCATGACCAACAACATGCATGATAAACTCACGTCTATATCTAGACCAATTGAGCTAACCCTTAGGGATATCTTCAACTTATTATATGTTTCTCCCTTAGGTGCACTAACACCAATGCCCCTACCTTGAATTTCTTCACTCGTCAGCCCTGATTACGGGGCATCACCATGGGGGAATCAAGAGAGTTGAACTCATGACCAACAACAAGAATTATAAACTCATGTTTGTGTCTAGACCAATTGAGCTAACCCTCGGGGCTATCTTCAACTTCTTATATGTTTCTATGGGGAACCTTTATTTTCTTACATGTGCTAACACCAATGCCCCTACCTTCAATTTATTCACTCTTATTTTATTATCAAGTATTTATTTATATTCTTGGTTGCTCCATTATAGTCTCTCTTTTATTTATTCATGCACTTCCTGCATATGCTCTACAAATAATTCTACATTTGCACTACTCTTGCTTGCTTCAAGTAAGTTGGACAAATCTATCGCTCATCTCAATGACTTACCATTTAGAATTTAGAAAGGAATCCTTTCCATAGACATGTTTATTGAATTTTTGTACGAAAACTTTTCTTTCACCAACACCATATCCTATCACCATGACTTCTCTCCTATCAAACATCGTAGCAGATTCCCAAGACTCGTGTTCACTAGCTTGGTTTTATCAATAGTGTCGATGAATATAGAATTGAAGTGTGATCTCATGTTTAATTTTTTCCACAAGGTCCTCCATAAATGACCAATGGATTTTTTTTCCCTTGTTTGAGGTTATTCTTCCTGGAAAACCATGCAAACAAACTATTTCTCTAAAGACTAATACAATTGTGTTTGTTGCATCATTACTTTTCTTGCAAGGTGTAAAAAGTGTCAGTTTAAAAAATATATCTACCATTATGAAGATATAATCATTACCTCTTTGGTTCTTGTCAATCCCAACACAAAATCAATGTTGATGTGTTTTGTGGCACTTCTGGTACTAGTAGTGGCTTATACAATTCAATATTTTAAATTTTCCATTTTACATGCTAGCAAATGATGCAACTTTTGACCCATTTCTTCACATATTTGGTGATTTTTGACCAATGGTAGTGTTCTTCCACCAATGCTTAGGTCTTGTTCATTACAAATTTTCCACTCAAGCTACCATTATGCAACTCTCTTATAAGTTTCTCCCTCATTAACCCTATTGGAATCCAAAATTACCAAGTTCTGAAAAAAATCCTTCTTTGATGAATACATCCAAGTATGAAGTTCGATATCCATTCCACGGTTCTTTGTTGGCTTTTCCCACCTCAACATGTTATTATGTTTATTTCTGGTATAGAGATTATGTCAAACACTTGGTAGACTCACTCAAAACCCACTGAAAGCCTCCTTTATTGGTTGTTGTAGCATTTAGGTGGTATTTATGGTTGATGAATTATGCCAAACACTTTGGCTGTAAACCAAAGTCCATGGTAAAATACCCTTGCTATTGTTGTTATGTATTTTGTTGTTGTTGTATTGTTTTGTTGGTTGTTGATTTGAGTGTTTAGGATGGTTTTCAAAATATGCAGGTATTTTTTGGGACCCAAGAGGTTGTTTGTTGCACGCAATAACATAAAAGGATCACAAATTCCAATAAATAAACAATACAATGATTAATCGTAACAGATCTGGACTTTATTTAATAATAATTATGACCTTTACAATGAGTTGGAAGATTTGATAATGGAATAAGAAAAAAGATGTCCTCTCCAAATAAAATATGGCCAGTAGACTACTGTAAATGAAAAAATCGATTTTCTCCAAGGTTGCATGACCTCCCATCAATATACCATTGAAATTCTCTTCTACTCAACACCCAATAATTAGCTCAAAACAAAATCACTTGATCTACTAAAAGAAAAACAGAGTAATCAAATAAATATGCGACAAAAGCATAAATAAGGAAACCAAATCAAGCACATAAGAACACCAATATTTTCAGGTAAACTACCCATGCAAAAAACTTGGAGAGAAAACTAGTGTCGAGAATGATTTTATTATGCTAAAATCAGGGCTCCCATAACATGGATAATGACTCACTGAGAGAAATACAACTGCAAACAAACTTGGAAAAGTCTGACCTGTTGTATGAACTAGAATTGCTTCAAAAAACTGACGTATGTGCATGAATGTCTCCATTGAGACCCGTGTACATGCATAGAAAACATGTACTAAAAACTCTATACAACACGACACTTCCATGTGGCTTCCTCTGACCGAAACCCACCAACACTACCTTTGTTCTCTCTTCTCCTTGACTCGATCTCCAGATGAAATTTCTTCTCCATATGTCCAAGATCTTGAATCACGATCCTTCATGATTCAACTCTCTCAAAAGTAAATCCTCTACACTCAAGAATCTCAAGTATCAAGTGTCTTCATCCTTCTCCTAGCCTTTCTTTTATAATCATGAGTTACAATCTATTTCTAGCCTCACTTGCATGCAAATATTGCATGTTAAGATTACATGCTAAGTACTTTTAGCACTTTCCTCAATAACTCAATTAACTAATTACATAATTAATTAATAAAAGAAATTTACTTTAATAATTGCTTTAATTAAAGTAAATTCAAGAGTAGAAGGCTTTGGACAATTTCCACATGTCTTAGACACATAAACCTGTGCGGAAATACATGTCTGATGCTACCACTAACATCAACACTCCCTCTTAGTGAGGAAGGTATTTTGCACCACTCCAAGTTTGTCTCTGAAGAACACAAACTTCCCTTTCTCCAAGGGCTTGGTCAAAATATCTACAACCTGCTCATATGTGGAAATATATTGAAGCTTCACTGCTTCCTTCTGGATCCTACCTCGAATGAAGTGATATTTGATCTCAATATGCTTGGACCTATCATGGAATACTGGATTCTCAGAGAGTTTGATACAACTCTGATTATCGCAGTATATCATCGTAGGCTGCAACTCCTGATCAAATAATATTGTAATCATTTTGTGAAGCCAAACAGATTCACAACTAGCCATATTGGCTTCCATATAGTATGCCTCTACTGAACTAAGTGCTATAGAATTATGCTTCCTGTTGAACCATGTAATCACCATTGAACCCAAGTTCAATCAACACCCTGAGGTGCTCTTTCTATCTACTGCATTGCCTGTCCAATCTGAGTCTGTATATCCCTACAAATCTACTACATCTCCTCCAATATATCTTAATCCATACTCCATTGTACCTCTCAAGTACCTGAGCACATGCTTCACTGCGATCCAATGCACCTGCCTTGGCTTCACCATGAATTGACTCAAGGTATTTAGAACAAAAAAAATATATGGCTTGGTGTTGACCAAATACATCAAGGACCCTATCAACTGCATGTATATCTTGGGATCCACCAACTCTAAATATGAAGTGTCAATCTTATTCAAATTGGTAATCATAGATGTAGCCATCGAATTACACTCCTCCATCCTGAATCTCCTCAAGATCTCAACTGCATACTTCCCTTGTCCAAGAAAGACCTTTCCCGATACCTTCCAAACCTCTAACCCCAAGAAATAATGCATCAAGCCAATGTCCTTCATCTCGAACTCGCTAGATAAATATGCTTTGCACCCTACAATAAGCTCCTTTGCACCTATGAGAAATAGATCATCAATGTATATAACCAATATGAGAGGATCCTCTCCAACGAGTATGAAGTACAAGTTAGGATCCGCCTCACTCTTGGTAAAGCTGATACTCTAAAAGTATCCATCAATCCTAGAATACCATGGCATGGGTGCATGTTTGAGTCTGTACAAGGCTTTCTTAAGCCTACACACATGAGAATACCTCCCATGTACTTCAAATCCCTGAGGTTTCTCTATGTATACTTCATCCTAAATAATCCCATTGAGGAACGTTGTTTTCACATCCATCTGATGTATCCTCCACCTCAAAACTGAAGCATTAGAAATAATAGCTTGAATAGAAGCATACCTAGAAACTAGAGCAAACGTCTCCTCATAGTCCACTCCCTCTTTCTCGGAGAACCCTCTTTCCATAAAACTTTCTTTGAACTTATCTATGTTACCATCTGCAACATGCTTGATCTTGTAGATCCATATGGAACTTACAACTGACTTCCCCTTTGATCTTATCACTATGTCTGAAACATCATTCCTCATATTAGAGGTGTACTCCTCTACCATGGAATCCTTCCATACATGTTGATATGTTGCTTCCTCAAAACTGGAAGGTTCAACATCAATGATGTTACTCCTAAGTTCCATATAGTTCAAAAACTTCTTTGAAAGTCTGTTCTTTCTGGACACACTCTTAGGAGCCTCACCAGCATCCTTCAATGTCTTTAATAGTCATTTGGGTCTCATGACAGGATTGGAAGGGGATAACTCCTCCTCTCCACCTAAAGTCTAAACTATTGATTGTTTCTCATGTTTCAGAGCTTACTGATCCTTGTCCTCTATCATTGTTGATGACTCCTGAGTACTCCTAGATTCTAAGTTCTCCTTGAAATTAACATATCTACTCACAATTGTCTTCTGTTTCACTGGCATGAAGATCCTATAAGCCTTTGAGGTTTCTCTATACCCCACAAATATACCCTTCAGTCATGAAAGCTCTAGCTCCGTCCTCTTCTCCACAAGCACATGGATGTAAACTAGACAACCAAAAATCCTTAAATGTCCTATCTCTAGCTTCACCCCTAAGAATTCCTCCTTTGGAGTCTTTTCCTCCAATATCCTGTGAGGATTTCTATTTTTCACATACATTATTGTGTTACATGCCTCTTCCCATAGAAACATAGGAAACTCCTAGTCGTGTATCATATCCTTAGAAGAATCGATGATGGATCGATTCTTTCTCTCCACAACCCCATTTTTATGAGGGTTGTATAAGATTGTCAACTCCCTCTTGATCCCTTCCTCCTTGAAGTAATCCTTGAAGTCATTGGAGGTGTAATCTCCCCCATTATCTGATCTCAAGATCTTGATCTTCTTACTTGCCTGGTTCTCTACCTGAACCCTGAACTCTCTCAACCGACATAAGACCTCATCCTTGGCCTTCATAAAGAAGATCCAGGTTTTCCTTGAGAAATCATCAATACACATCACATAGTATGATGATCCATGTATTTATGCTACTGGCATTTCCCCACTAACATCTAAGTGAATGAGATCCAAGATCCCCCTGGACCTACTTTTGCTGCTAGAAATAGCATCAATGGCATTCTTTCCAAGTGCACACCCTCTACACACTCCCTTCTTCTCAATCCTGAGCTTTGGAAGACCTGTAACAATCCCCCTCAGAATCAACAATGCCATGTAGTGTAGGTGTACCAACCTCCTTTGCCACAACTCATATATGTTTTCATTATCATGTACCAAGGCTTGAACAAGCTTTCCCTACAATTTGTATAAAGTTCCTTCTCTAACCCCAATGACGACTGTGTTGTCAGGGATAGCCTTCATTGGATGTATGAGTACCCGCTCTCTTTGAAAAGTAATGACAAAACCCTTGTCCTCCATAGTTGAGACTGAAAGAAAATTATTCTTCAAACCTGGTACGTAAATCACATCATGGGAATCCAACGAACCTCCTAACTCAAGATAGAATGTAATCGTTCCCTCTCCCTTTATTGCATACCTGAAATCATCACCAAGTTGCACATGAAGATCTGTGTTACTCTCCGCCGGAATGCTAAATATATCACGTGATTCTGTCATATGACGAGATGCATCATTGTCCAAGAACCAGGCACTCCTTGTTGATGTGATGGTAGAAAGGCAAGAAAACATTAAGTAATCCTTATCAAACTTTGCTACAAACTCATCAAGTTGCATCTCTGTTGATGTTGTTGTCTATGTATTTCCATTACCCTTCTTCTTCTTCTTCGGACACTATGATGCATAATGTCTATTCTTATGATATGAGAAAAACTTGATTTTACTCAAGTCCTTCTTCTTCCCTATCTCTGATGATCCTCCATCACTATTATGCTTCTTGCTAGAACCCTTTCCTTTTCCCTTCCTTATCTTACTGAAAAGAGCCAAGTTCTCTTCACTACCTTCCTACTTTCTATTCTTTGACTCCTCCCAAGTCTCTTCTTGGATGTAATCATCCCAAAGTCTTTGCCAATCTGGGATATTTTTCTAAGCACAAAATCCTTTGACAAATGGTTCCCACGACTTGGGAAGACCATTCAGTGCCACATTTATGATCTTTGTGTCCTTTGTTTTCTCCCCTATGGTTGCAAGTTCATCACATACCTATGTGATCCTCATGAGATAGTTGGTAACATTATCAGATCTAGACATTTGCACTGGTCTAAGTTTGTTCCTTAAGATCATCTTCCTATTCATGTTCTTGCTTTGGAATAAACTTACCAAGGTATCAAACATCTCTTTGGTCGTCTTCTTCTTGTTTAGGTGAGGGATTAGATGATCCTTCATGAAGTCCAGGAGGACCCTCTTTGCTTTAATCTCCTTCTTGTTGTGAGAATTTGAATCTGTCGAATCTGTCGGTGGAGTAACTGCTTTATCCACTAACTCCCAAAGGTCACACTCCTTCAATGCCAAATTTACTCTTGATTTCCAAGATAGGAAGTTGGATGCTCCATCCATTATGTCTTCAACTCTCAACAATGCTATTTCCATCCCTAAGACCTGATAAACTGCCTTGGAAATAACCTGTTGTTGAAAACTGCCCATGTACTGACCTATACAGAATTGTACATGTCTGTCACCACTACAACCCGCATATGTACGCGACTGTCACCACTGAAACCCACATATGTACGCGACTGTTACTACTACAACCCGCGTATACGTGACTATGCTCAAAGAAACCTGCGTTTGTACGTGATTGTGATTTTTGTGACCCGTGCACATCTCAGTAAACCTGCAAAAACTTATTCCTGCCTCAGTACGACTGTTTCCCGGGAATCCGTCCTTTGATTTCTTCCTATTGGTTATGAATCTGCTATGGATATGAGATATGGATTAGTTTCCTCCCTTCATAGAACTCATTCTGATACCATTTTGAAATTATCTCCTACTCAACACCCGACAATTAGCTCAAAACAAAATCACATTATCTACTAAAAGCATAGCTGAGTAATCAACTAAATATGCAACAGAAGCATAAACAAGGAAACCAAATAAAGCACGTAAGAACACCAATATTGTTTGGTAAACTACCCCTAGAAAAACCCCCAGAGGGAAAACCAGTGTTGAGAATGATTTTATTATGCTAAAATCAGGGCTCCTGTAACAGGGATAATGGTCCACTGAGAGAAATACAACTATAGACAAACCTAATGAATTTTGACCTGTTGTACAAACAAAAACTACATGCTTTTCTAGTTGTACGTGAATTTGTTTCAAAAAACCCACTTATGTACACGACTGTCTCCACTGAGACCCACGTACACCTACACAAAACCTGTCCGGAAAAATCCATATGACATGACACTTCCCTGTGGATTCCTCTAATTGAAACCCACTTGTGTTGTCTCTATTCTCTTTTCTCCTTGACCTGATCTCTATATGAAAGTCCTTCTCCACCTATCCGAGATATTGAATCACAATCCTTTGTGATTCAACTCTCTCGAAAGTAAATCCTCTACTCTCAAGAATCTCAAGAATCTCAAGTATCAATTGTCTTCCTCCTTCTCCTAGCCTTGCTTTTATAATCGTGAGTTACAATCTATATCTAATTTCACTTGCATGCAAAGATTGCATGCTAAGTAATTTTAGCACTTTCCTCAAATAACTCAATTAACTAATTACATAATTAATTAACAAAAGCAATTTCTTTAATAATTCCTTTAATTAAAGTAAATTCAAGAGTAGAAGGCTTTGGACGATTTCCACACATCTTAGACACATAGACCTGTGCATAAATAATTGTATAATGCTACCACTAACATCAACATATACTGTGAAATAATGCAACACCCAACAATAATAGAAATCATCCCTCTTGAGAAAACTCATCCCAACAAAGAGAAAACTCGACTCAATGAAGAGATTTGACCCACCCATAAGGAACTTGGCCCCAACAAGCAAGGACTTGAATGAACAAGCAAATATTCGACCAAACAAGCAGAAACTCAACAAACAAAAGGAAGATCGACCCCTTCCACAAATAAAACAACATCTCTCAAGATAGATTATAACCAACCTAAGTGATTCTCCCTCCACATGCATAAATCGACCCAACAAAGGGAAAAATGGGCCCTCTCTAATGTAACTCATCCCCCACTCATGAAAAATGTCCTTGGACAAATAAATTTCACCCCTCCTTCATCAAATCTCATCCCACACTAAGATCTCTTCCTAACACTGTTGTAAATGAAGAAACTTGGCTTTCTTCAAGTGTTGGTTGAGGAGCCTGATTATCTTCCTGATTCAGAGGTCTTGTTTCAGCCNGGGGGGGGGGCGATAAATTTTGGATCCCTCACCTAGTGGGGATTCAAAGGTAGCACCCCCGAAGATAAGTTTTTGGGAAAAATTCCTTGTAAAATATTGTAATTTCATAGTCAACCTGGACCATTTATTATAAGGTCACAAATCCGACGATAGAAGTTATGTTAGGGTTTCTTTCCCTAGAAGGAAACCTTGTTTTATGAGGGAATTGTATTGCGGTTGTGTATGTGAGTGAATATTGTATTCTGAGAGAGGAGTCTATGAGAGAAAGAAGAGGAAGTTACAGTGGGTATGTTGTAGGTTGTATCCCTTCATTTGTTGGATAATAATAAAGGAAGGACTTGGAAATTTCTCTCATAGACATAACCCACAATGGGTGAACCACGTATATATGTGTGTCTATTTTATTGTGTATCTTCTATGTTTTATTTCCGCATTTGTTTTATTTTATTTCTCTGTGATCTTGTTTTTCTAACACCAAGCCAACAAAACTATGCAAATATGAAGATTGTCTCCAACAATGAAATCCAATGAAGAACCTGAGTGATTCTTCCTCTAAATTGGCTAGGGTGGAATATTTCACCACCGAACCCAAATATTCACAAGGGTTTGTTGCAGCACCCTAACAAGTCAAACTACATGAGCTCTCTCCAATTTGATTAGTAAAGTGATCAACATAATGAGAGGAAAAGATCCCCTATCTCTTCTTTATACTCATTTTCACATTTTTCTCCTCAAGTGACTTTTTAATTCATCTTTGATATTTTATCTAAAATCACTTTATTGTTTTATTAGACAGTTTTACTCCAAAAGTGATTTATTTGACTTCACAAACATTTTCGGGTATTGGAAGTCACTTTTCATCACCCCACCTTTAGAGCTCTTCATCCCAGTTCCAACGAGCTATTACACTAAGGTGTCCTTGTTAGGATATTTAGACACTTAGGAGTTAGTTAAGATCTACTTGGTCTAATATGTCGTTAGGTAAAAGTGTGTTTCTTTAGTATGCATTAGTATGCATTTGTAGTTAGGAAATCCGACGGTCACGATATGTTCCCGA
>ML797497.1:131543-173596 GCA_009831015.1 Picea engelmannii
GCGTTGGCTGGGGCCGTGGATGTTTCCCCGTAGGGGTTTTACCACGTGAAAACATCGGTGTGTTGATCTTTGATCTGGTTATGTGAGTGGTTACTGAAGGTGTTCGTCCTCTGTTGGAATACCTGTGTTGTCGAACAGTCCTTCCTAGATAGTTTATTAAAATGACAACCTTAGTGAGATCCATTAAATTATGCTCAATAATACTCCCAAATTATGGGAACACTCGAAATGAAATGGAATTGAAATATGATTGTGCATGGATGATCCCGATGATGAAATATGATAAGAGGACCTATGAAATCACCATATAACTCCTCCAAACTTCCTGATCTCATTGTTAAATTCAAATTACCCCTCTAGTCAAGCTGATATAAACCCATAAGGTCACCTCCAACTATAGAGTAGGGGAATCCAAAAATGGAGACATTACAATCCTCCCTTCCCAAAGATTTCTTGTCCTCAAGCAATGTCATCACAACCCTACGATCAATCAACTGAACCAAATTGAAACTGAGAATAATCCTAGGGTCCCAAACCAACCTGAAAAATGTGAAGCACCCTCTGCTCAAAGCACTGTCCTGCAAGGTACTAACACAAGAGACCTTCTAAAGGCCACCGATCAAGAGATCAATTAGATATTGTAAAGGCTCGGTACATCCCACATAGAATATCCCTCCTAGGAAGCTAGTTCAATGCCCTACATAAGTGTACTCATGATAATAAAAACTGACTCTCCCATCTGTACCAGTTGCCAAACTATCAACCCATGAAATCCTAGGGTCCCAAGCTAGCCTCAAAAGGAACCCACCATGCTGACGTTGCACCACTTTGATCATAATTGGTTGGCCCTCATGCCCATATTGCAACCTCCACTCCTGGAACCCCAAGATCTAATGTCTAGAAAACTCGACCCCACTACTACAGATCATATTCTGCAGACGTGCCTCAGTGGAATCAAAATCTGCAAGTCCACTGTCATACCCGATCCTCGGTATCGACAAAGAAAATATATCCTACCATATAACATGTGCCCCATCATCTCCTCTTAGAGTGTCCCAAAAATGAAACAAACCAATCATATGAGTTCTTTGAACTCACATCCAAACTAGAAGTCCATTATGCCTCATACCAACTGACTCCAACTATGCTACACCGATCAACTTTGTGAAAGCTAATTTGTACATCTCCTTCCAAAATGTCCTAAGAACTGTGTTGTCCCAATCATGGTCAATGTACTCTGGCAACCTATGGAGCCTAAACGCCTCCCTCAAGAACCACTCTACTATATGTGGTGCCTCATACTATGATGAAGTCCCTGGAATATAGTCCCTACCATGAATTTTCGGTAGACCTGTGCTGAAATCTATCAACACACTCTCCCAACTCTGTCCTGAAATGAGTGTAAACTTCCATAATCATGTTGGATAGATATTCTTTGAATCATTATATTGACAATTAATGCACTCCCTCACATGTCTCCACACATCGTCCTCAAGGCCCTTCCATGAGAACCTATCTATGATCTGTTGGTAAGTCTAGAAGTACCTAGGATGCCCTGCCAAGGGTGTATCATGTATAACCCGCATGATATCTTCCCTAAGTGTAGACTCATGAACTAATTATATTCTAGCTCTGTAGTAGATGATATCGTCCACCACTCTGTATCTGTCATCCTGAAAATGACCATCCATCAACTCGCATGCAAACCAATCCTTGGAATATTCCACTAGAAGGTGGGACTTTCAATCAACTGAAATCTCCCTGAGTCAATCCAATGTGTCATGGATCGCCTCCTGATATGTTTGTACATCTTGTACACTGCTCATATGGCTACAATATAAAACATTTGTCATGCCAAAATCCCTCTCCCTATCCTGATGATAACCTAACCAAAGATCAATCTCTGGAGAGTACTATGTCCCTTGCCTGAATATGCTCTCCATCATGCCCCAGGTCTCATCTAACTGTCTCAAATGATCCTCCTTTGTCTTTTTGTATATGAGGATATCATCAAAGAACACTAACAAAAACCCCTATAACTGTGGTGTGAAGATGGGGTTCATGTGAGACTGAAAGGTGGCAAGTATGTTGGTCAAACCCTATGGCATGACCAAGAACTCGTAGTGCCCATAATGACAACCAGAAGTAGTCTGGTGATATCCCAATCAAAGATCAATATTCGAGGAATATGTTGCTTAATGAACCTCATCTATCAACTTCTCGCCCCTGGAAAACCCAAACTCAATGGTATGCTCAGAGTCCCTGTCAAGAAGCCTCTCTGAGGGAATCTCCCCACAATCCCATCTTGATGTGTCCACGTCCTCAATATATCCATTCCCACAATAAGTGGGTGCATATACATCCTTGATGGTTGGTCCACAAGGTATATGCTCAACTTCCCCATCTATATTTATGATTTGAGTTATCAACGAGATCCCCAAAATAAGTGGCTCATGATCTCCAAGATGTAAACTATGTGTATAATAATAAGTCTCTATGCCATACATCTCATCCAACCCATGCAAATATGAATGATCCTCGCACTCGATCATCACAAGAAGATCCTCCATCAAACCATAAGTACTACTAACATCCTCATGTGTCCTGACTGCCATAGATGACTGAAATGATGATGAATGTGCCAAAATCAACTCCATATGAAGCTCATGTGTACGCTTCCCACATTTCTCTTCATCATCCCTCATGCATGATTCCCTCAAAGCTAGATCAACATCTAAGGGAAAATCATCCAACACCAAATCCTCATCATATTTGGGTGCTAATACACCCTCATCATGTGCGTCCAAAAAGTCAACCTAAGGTTTTGTCAAACCTTTGTCATGAGGTGAGGTCTTTGCTTCACCAACTACTTCAGATTTGAATCCCTTCTTCTTCTTCTTCTCCCTAATTGATAAGTATGGCTTCAACCACTCTAGATGATCTGTTGTTAGACTCTTTTGATATTCTTGACATTATTGTAAAAATTATGCAATGAACTCATGATTTGTTCCCATCTTCCTAAGCCACCGAATGTACCAAAACAATATGAGAATATGCTTCACAATTTACCCCTCAGGCTAAGAGGAAAACACGCTATGATACCACTGTAATAACCCTCCTTAATGGTGATAAGGATTACTACTTATTGTTGTTATGTTGTAGTGGTTTCTTAGCTTAGGATTTTCATCAAACACTTTGCTATTATGCCTAAGCTCACTATAATAACTCTCTTTTTGTTTGTTGTAGTGTTCTTATGTTTATTTATGTTATAGAGATTATGTCAAACACTTGGTGATCTCACTCAAAACCCATCGAAATCCTCCTTTGTGGGTTGTTGTAGCGTTTAGGTGGTATTTCTGGTTGATGAATTATGTCAAACACTTTGGTTGTAAACCAAAGTCCATAGTAAAATACCCTTGCTACCGTTGTTATGTATTTTGTTGTTGTTGTTTAGTATTCCTTACTGATGTATATGTCTTGTTGGTTGTTGATTTGAGTGTTTAGGATGGTTTTCAAAATATGCAAGTAGTTTTTGGGACCCAAGATGTTGTTTGTTGCATGCAATAACATAAAGGGATCACAAATGCCAATAAACAAACAATACAATGATTAATCATAACATATCTGGACTTTATTTAATAATAATTCTGACCTTTACAATGAGTTGGTAGATCTGATAATGGAAGAAAAAACAAGATGTCCTCTCCAAAGAAAATATGGCCAACATACTGTAAATGAAAAAATCAGTTTTCTCCAAGGCTGCACGGTCTCCCAACAATATACTATGCAAGAATGCAACACCCAACAACAATAAAACTTGACCCTCTTGAGAAAACTCGTCCCAACAAAGAGAAAACTCATCCTAATGAAGAGATTCAACCCAGCCACAAGAAACTCGACCTCGAGAGAATGAAATCGACCCCAGCAAGCAAGGACTCGAATCAATAAGCAAAGATTTGGCCCAACAAGCAGAAACTCGACCAACAAAAGGAAGATTGACCCCTTCCACAAATGAAACAACCTCTCTCAAGATAGATTACGCCCAACCTAAGAGATTCGCCCTCCACATGCACAAATCAGCCCAACAAAAGAAAAAACGACCCCTCTCTAATGTAACTCGACCCCCACTCATGAAAAACGTCCTTGGACAAATAAAATTTGCCCCTCCTTCAACAAATCTCAATCCCACACCAAGATCTCTTCCCAACACTACTACAAATGAAGGAACTTGGCTTTCTCCAAACAATCAAAACTCTACAAATATGAAGAATGTCTCCAACAATAAAATCCAATGAAGAACCTGAGTGATTCTTCCTCCAAATTGGCTAGGGTGGAATCTTTCACCACCAAACCCAACTATTCACAAGGGTTTGTTGCAAAACCCTAACAAGTCAAGCTACAAGAGCTCTTTCCAATTTGATTAGTAAAATGATTAACATAATGAGAGGAAATGAGCCCCTATCTCTTCTTTATACTCCTTTTCACCTTTTTCTCCTCAAGTGACTTTTTAATTCATATTTAATATTTTCTCTAAATTCGCTTTATTAATTTATTAGACCTTTTTACTCCAAAAGTTATTTATTTGAAATTACAAACATTTTTCAGGTACTAGAAGTCACTTTTCATCACCCTAACCTTTATAGATCATCTCGGTTCCAATGAGCTATTACACTAAGGTGTCCCTCCTAAATAATTTATTAAAATGACAACCTTCGTGAAATACATTAAATTATGCTCAATAATACTCCCAAATTACGTGAACGGTCGAAATGCAACATAATCGAAACTTGATTGTGCAAGGATGATCCTGATGATGAAAGATGATAAGCAGACCTTTGAAAGCATCACATAACTCCTCCAAACCTCCCTAGCTCACTGTTAACCTCAAATTACCCCTCTGGTCAGGCTAACATATACCCATAAGGTCACCTCCAACTATAGAGAAGGGAAATCCAAAAATGGGGACATTACACTTTTTCTTAAGGCACCAACAACCCTATTGGATCTTCCTGATCTATGCTTCAATAAAGATGAGTAGCTCTACTAGAGCTCAACCTATTTCATGTGAAACTAATTTAACTTTGCCTTGTTGCTTATGCATTACAATGCTTGATGATCGATATAAAGGATGAATTCCTTAGGAAACAAGTAGTGCCTCCACTTTTGTAATCCTCAAATGATGGCATAAAAGACCCGATCATAAAAAAAATACTTATTCTTTGCATCATTCAGTTTCTCACTTAGGAATGCAATCAAATTACCTTCTTGGAAAATCATTGCTCGAATTGTTGTTTCGTTGGCATCACAGTCCACTTGGAACACTTTTCCAAAGATTTGTAAATCCAACACTAGCTTCTTGGTTACCTTCTTCTTCAACAATCCAAAACCTTGTTGTGTTGCATTGCATTATAACTCTCCCTTCCTCATGCATGCTGTTTGTTTGTAGTGCACAAATGCCACTAAAAATTTGAGCAAACTTTCGGTAGAAGCTTGTCAAACCATGAAATTAGCTTCTTCCCTCAATTGTGCTTCTTAGTGTTGGCCACTCCACAATGTCCCTCGTCTTTTTTATATCCATCTTTAATTTGTCTTGAGATATCACGAATTCCAAGTACACTAATTCCTCATTCATGAAATTACATTTTTGTGGATTTATTAGCAGCTTCTCATTCTACAACCACTCGAGCACTTGCTTCAAATGGTCTATGTGCTCTTCTTTGTCTAGTTGAACATGAGTATATCATCCAAATATGCAACCACACATTTACCCAAGTTAGCTTTCAATACTTCATTCATCAACCTCATGAATGTATTGGGTGCATTTATCAACCCAAATGCTATAACAAGCCATTCATACAACCCTTCCTCCATATTGAAGGTTCTCTTCCACTCATCACCTTCTTAGATTCTGATTTGGTAATATCCACTCTTCAAATCGATCTTCTTGAAGTACTCCACTCCACTCAAACAATCCATTAAGGTCCATCCTTGGCAATGGAAACCAATAGTTAATGGTCATCATGTTGATGGCCCTTGAATCGGTGCACATACTCTATTCTCCTCCCTTATTTGGTGCTAGTATAGTTGGTGTTGCACATGGACTCAATATTTCTCTTATTAGTCCTTGGTCCAACAACTCTTGGACTTGCATGTTCATCTTCTCACTTTTAGCTAGAATAATTTATGGGGTGTCTTATTTGGTAGAGTTAAACATGGAATCAAGTCAATTTGATAGGATATACTTGTCACAAGCAATAATCCCTTAAAAAATTCATCTAAAATAACTTCCTCAAACTCTGTTAACATCTCTTTGACCTCTACCAATGCTTCATTTTTCTCTAATTCAAATTTGACATATTTGGGAAAAAGTGCGAAAGAACACTTTGAATTCCTTTCTTCCTTTAATTTAATTTTGTTGAATAGAACACTACCCTACCACAACTACTATTGTTGTTGTCCCCTTTTTCATGGGTAGCATCCTAAATCTTCTTCCACCCTTCCCCAATAAGGTGTTCTTTATATCATCATGAACAATTTTTTTCTCGAATTGCAAGGTCTTCCCAACAAAAGGTGACATGCATGTATTGACACAACATCACATAGAACTTGGTCATGGTAATTCCCTTATTTAAAAATTTACCAAGAATTGTTCTAATACAATGAAATGATGTCCCTTTTGCAACCAAGAGACTATATATGCATTTGGGTGTGGGGTACATTTTGGATTCGGCTTATAAATGGCCTATGCAGACACTAAATTCTCAATGCTACCTCCTTCAACAATAAGTGAACAATACTTACCTCCAATTTAGCATTTGGCTTTGAAGATATCCTTTCATTGTTCTGGATCCTTCACTTCAAGTTGTCTCTCCATCTTCAACTACACTCTTTGAAACATGATATTTTCTCCAACTCATGCTGCACTTTGTTTACATAATCTCCAACAATAAATCGAGTTGCAATTTTGGTGCCTTGAGCTATGTGAATTCTTCTCTCTTGCCTTTTGTTGGAATTTAAATTCTCTAAACACTCATAGACCTTATGCCCTTTTGCTCCACACTTGAAGCACACATTTCTTAATCTTCCTCCTGTTCCTCTAGGTGTTCCTCGACCTTTAGGAATTTTGTAATTGCCTCTAAGGCTTTCAATTTCATGTTGGTTTCTTCTCCCTTGCTTCCACTTGTATGGTTTTGGCCAAACATAGTTTTACCTCTACCTCTAATTTCTTTGCTTTGGGAACTATGCTTATTTCTAGAAAACTTTTCTTTGACCTTCAAGGCAAGCCGATAGGCCTTTGCAATAGATTGAATACTCGCCATGCTAAGCTCATATTAGATAGCATATCAAAGGCCATTGATATACCTAGAAATAACTTCTTCTCCTTCATCACTTTGTCCAAATATGAGGGATAATTGATATAACTCTTTGTTTTATTACTTTATGCTCATTTCCTTCGGTCTTAGCTTTTTCAACATCTCAAACATATTCAAGGAATAATTGATAAACTAAAATTTACCCTTCAACTTGGCAATTATCTTATCCTAAGCCCCAATTTTTTCCTTTTGCTTTCTTTGTTTGTCCAATTGTAGATTGTCCCACAAAAAAATATGCATTACCTTTTAATGTGGTGCATGCAAGCTTCACTCTCTCAAGGTTTTTGATTTGGTTAAGTTAAAATCATTTTTCCATTTCCCAATCTAATTTATGAGTTCTTTGGGTTCCAACTTCCCAAGTAGGTAAGGTTTACATCCTTGATCTACCTCCTAGCTTTGTTATGGCCCTTATCATTATTTCTTTCAAAACTCGAGCTTCTTCAACTTCTTCACTTGGAACTTTTAGTTATTGTTCATCTTCACTCACATCATAGAGACCCATTGCAACTCCTCTTCTTTAGGTTGCTTCTATGGCATCCATCCTAGTAGACATGGCTTCAAGAACTATATAATTTCATTATAGTGCCTCTTCGTTGTGCTCCACCCTAGACTAGTATTTCTCTATGTGCAATATTGTAGTTTGCTGGTGTAATCTTCCTTTATTTTTAATTTTGTTAATAAACTTATTATAAATGAATATCAATTAAACTATAATTTTAAAATAAACTGGTATATATTCATTTCATCATAAATCTTTTAAGAACATACAAATTTGCATCTTTTTATAATGGTGTATAACGTCCTCTCCGCTTTATTATTTAAGATTTTGCTGTGCGAAGTAAGGTGCAAAATTCAAATAGACATCCATGTTAAATGGGGATTGTACCTTGTTCTCCCATGAAATGAGGGACAACCATGCATTTGGTTTGCTCCCTCCGGTCACTGCTGCATCTTCACCCTGCCAGAGCCATCCTCTCACGTCACACCGTTGCTAATATTAACACTCATGCTTTCCAACGACATGAACCGCGGCAGATCGAAAACAGTCTTGGTGAAATAGAAAACCTGAGCGGGGATGCAATAACAATATGTAAGCAGGGGCGATTGACAGAGGCGCTTAGCATTTTTTGTTTTACGGATTGTCCCGACTCCTATACCTATTCTTCTCTCTTGCAAACCTGCGTGAACAGGAAAGCCCTGGCAGAAGGCAAACTAATCCATGCCCACATTATTCAGACGGAATTCAGAGCTGATACATATCTAGAAACCAAACTTGTGATACTCTATTGCACCTGCGGAAATTTGGTGGATGGTCGTCGGGTTTTAGATAGATTGTCTGAACGCAATGTGGTTTCGTGGACTGCCATGATTGCTGCTTATGCCAGATATGGTTTTGTTGAGGAGGCATTGGCTCTTTTTCACCAAATGCAGCAAACAGGGATTCAACCCGATCACTTCGCCTTCGCTAGTGTTCTACCGGCATGTGCTAACTTGGCAGCTTTGGAACATGGCAAGGAATTACATGATGACATAGTTAGAAATGGTTTTCAGTCTGATATGTTCGTGGGTAATGCTCTAGTGGACATGTATGGAAAGTGTGGTCGCGTACTGGATGCTCGCAAAGTGTTTAACAAAATGCCTGAACGAGATGTGGTTTCATGGACTGCGGTAATTAGTGGATATGCACAGAATGGAGGTTCCGATGAGAGCCTAAAGCTCTTTCGCCAAATGCAATGTACAAATCTCAGGCCAAACGCAGTAACTGTAGCCGGTATTCTTTCAGCATGTTCGAATTTGGCAGCACTCAAACAGGGGAAGGAGATTCACAAATATATCATTAGAAGTTGGTTTCAGTCTGATGCATTTGTGGGAGGTGCCCTTGTGGACATGTATGCCAAATGTGGGAGCATAGAGTACGCTTGTAAAGTGTTTGACAAAATTTCTGAGCACGATGTGGTCTCATGGACTGCAATGATTGTCGGATATGCCATGCATGGGTGTGGAAAGGAGGCAGTGCAACTGTTTGACAAAATGCAGCACACTGGAACACAACCAGATCATGTCACTTTCCTTGGTGTGTTGTCTGCGTGCTGCCATGCAGGCCTAGTTGAGAATGGCTTGCAATACTTTGACCAAATGAGGCAAGCTTATGGCATAATTCCAGCAATGGAACACTATTGTTGCATAGTTGATCTTCTTGGCAGGTCTGGACACCTAAGTGAGGTGCAAAGATTTATCAACAAAATGCCAATAAAACCTAATGCTGCTATATGGGCATCATTGCTTGGTGCCTGTAGAATCCATTTGAACATAGAGCTAGCTGAAGATGTAGCTGAACGTCTTTTTGAGTTGGAACCTACAAGTTCTGCACATTATCTACTACTGTCAAACATCTACTCGGCAGCTGGTAAGTGGGATCACAAAAGAAAGGTGAGAAAATTGATGAAAGACAAACAGGTGACAAAGAGGCCAGGATGGAGTTGGATTGAGGTCAATAACAAGGTTCATGCTTTTAAAGTAAAAGACAGATCACACCCTCAATCTCAGGAAATTTATGCTGAGCTAGAGAGATTGTCTGTGCAGATGGAGAAGGTTGGCTATGTGCCCAAAACAAACTTTGTCCTGCATGATGAGGAGGACTAATAGAAAGAAGAACATGGCCATCGTATTCTGGACTGTCAAGAATTTTCGTGTGGTGGCAACTTCCCCTCCATCACCAAGTTCAATTCCAAATTGCCGAGGGAGAAATCGCCATGGAAAATCTGAACACATTCTATCCATTCAAGGATGGAGAATATTTACAAGGGATTATTGCTATTTCTTATTGAAACATGCAATGCACACCAAGCTTCAGTTTTAACAGAGCTCGTATGTCTTCTTGGGCTTTAAAGGGTAGCCAAGGAGCTTGCATGTGTTTTGGTATAGTGTAAAGTGTTCCTCTTTTGGCAAAGGCTAGTAACTCATTATATGAAGCCATTCCTTTTTCTGAATAAGGAGCATATATTTATTGCAACGTAATGATTTTTATATGATGGTCTCAATTCACTTGCACTGCCTTGTCCAACTGAAGGAGTGATGAGAATTCAGAAGAAGATGGAGGGAAAGATTGAGGTGCAGCTATGGTCAAGGGCATTTACAATTGACGACAAGGAAGCTTCAACTGAGGAAAACATGGATTTTAACAACAAACTAAAGGGGTTTACCCTAGTCTTACTGAAAAATTAAGTAAAGAATCAAAGGCTTTTAGGAAGGTATATTCTCCCTCCTAGTGATAACTCATTCCATCAACTATTTTCCAAAAACTTGATAGGTAGAATCATTATGAAATTTTAGGTGAAATTCAAAGTGGATATCCTTTGTTGGGCTTCGTGAATTTTCCTAAGATGGTCATTATATTTGTTTCCTTCCCTCAAGTGTTGGTTTCTCCAAGTGGACACAAAATTCAACTATTTCTAAATTGGGATGTTTTCTTAACTTATAAAAGAGGTCATCCTGTTTTTATTCAGGTGTTTGTGAAGAGGGTATATCTGTCTGTAATTGACTTGCAGATAACTTAAGTTTGATTTAATAAATTGATAGGGAAATTTCTATCTTAGGTTAAAATGGTTCTAGTTTGATCGGTAAAAGTGTTGAATAATGGACACATAATCGAAAACTCATTATGATATAGCTTATCAGTAAATAGTTTTGATCTATGTAGCTGGGTTACTAGCAACAAGTTGGCAGAGGTATGGAGAATGGGGCAATTTGTTCATGTTCGAGGTTTTTATCATTCATTAAAGATTCTTGGTTATAATAACGCCATTATATGTTTTAAACCATTAATTTCAACTATGCTTTATTAAGATTGCTAAGAACTCTAGGCCTTATTGGCATGATAGAAGGCAAGATCATTGCATGCTTTGAGATGCATCATTTTATCTAGTTGCACATATATCAAAGGCCATTCAAAACAATCTATCATGCCTGAATAGCACGAATTGAACATATTTCTAAATTATCTTCCTAGTTGGAATCTGGGGAAACCAAACTCACAATTTTGCTTATTGCACACAAGATAATTACAATCTATAAGGCATTAAGCATGCCCCTCTTTAAATTGAATATGACATAACTATAGATTCTTCATAGGCATATGCATTTATCCATTAATTCAAATAGTTAATCATGTACATAGCAATAACATGGATTAAGAAGAAAATATAATGGTCAACACATTGCTAAGGGACATGTTATACTCTCAACCATAGGAAAACCTCCATAGAATTCCACCTTGTGTTGTGTACATATTAAAAACAAATTGTACTACCGTAGTGTTGACCCTTGGGATGTATTAGATCAGATTATGTATAAATTGTAAATAAGGGGTTATAAAGATGGGGTCAAGCCATGTGAGATTAAATAAAGATCTCGTGTGTAAGTTATGTAAATATGCTTGTATGGATTCCTAGTGCAGAGCTTAAGGTCAAGGCTTGACTAGTGAATGGCTAGGCTTGTAATTGTGGTAAATATACTTTCTATGGACCATGTGGTAGACCTTCCATGGTATGTTTAAGATATGTAAATATTTGGAGGATTCAGAGGAACTACAATATTGTTTATCGGAGGTCGACATTTCGAGTCCATATTAAGACCCATCATCAAGACATCTAAGCCTGGGTAAAGAATAAACTGAAGAGCAGAGATATATAGTAAAGATCCAATGAAGAGTAGCAGATCTGGAATCCCACAGAAATCTTACTGTTCAGATTCATTCCTTGTACGATAGGGAGACTTTGGATGAAATCCACCTTATGGAAAAGCTCAGAGTAAAGATCCAACGAAGAGTAGCAGAGATGGAATCCCACATAAATCTTACTGTTCAGATTCATTCCATGTACGGTAGGGAGACTCTGGATGAAATCCGCCTTATGGAAAAGCTCAAAGTAAAGATCCAACGAAGAGTAGTAGATCTGGAATCCCACATAAATCTTATTGTTCAGATTCATTCCCTATACAGTAGGGAGACTCTAGATGAAATCCGCCTTATGGAAAAGCTTAGAGTAAAGATCCAACGAAGAGTAGCAGATCTGGAATCCCACAGAAATCTTACTGTTCAGATTCATTCCTTGTATGATAGTGAGACTCTGGATGAAATCCGCCTTATGGAAAAGCTCAGAGTAAAGATCCAATGAAGAGTAGCAGATCTGGAATCCCACATAAATCTTACTGTTCAGATTCATTCCCTGTATGGTAGGGAGACTCTATATGAAATCCGCCTTATGGAAAAGCTCAGAGTAAAGATCCAACGAAGAGTAGCAGATTTGGAACCCCCCCGTAGGTTAACTATATATCTTTGCTCTTCAGTTTATTCTTTACCCAGGCTCAGATGTCCTGATGATGGGTTCTGATATGGACTCGAAACGTCGACCTCCGATAAACAATACTGTGGTTCCTCCGAATCCTCCAAACATTCCTTCCCACAGAAATCTTACTGTTCATATGTAAATATTGTTGTTGAAAAACAATATAAAGGTCCAATATGGCCGCGTTGAGCCAAGAGGGCCTGTGAGTCCACGAGAGGGGCTATGATTCCACAAGAGGGGAAGACGAAAGGGGGCCCATGGAAAAGCAATCCTCTATTTCCAAGTGTCAACCTAAGAATTCCCACCTTTTCATCACATGCATTAAATAAAACTCATCCGCCATCTTTGACTTAGAATCCAATCATTGATTTGCATATGGAGGTGGCTGAGGAAGTCTACCTCACATAGTTATGGAGGCCTGGGGATGGGCATAATCGGCATGGGAAGATGTATGCGCCATCCCTCCTCATGGGAGCCATTGCCATTCCTCACATTAACCATTCTCATGTGCAAGCATTACCCAAAATTCTGCATGATGCATTCCTCCCGTTTGGACTATATACAAAACCTGAAAATGACCAAATCAGTAGGCAAAGAGTAATTCATGGACCTAGGATGAGAGATAGATGGCTGTTAAGGAGCATGGAGGATGGGTTGTTTATGAAACCTTCCCTTTCTCTGTTAATTGTTGCTCAAGCCAAGACATTGATCTGCAAGGTTATCCCCATAAGGAAATCAATAGAATGAATTCTTACTGCCTACATTGAAGAGCATTGGAAGGGAAGAATATTCCCAAGGAACTCTTGAGCAAAGAAAGGAGAGATTCTTTGTGTTGTGTAGGGTAATGAATGAGAATGCCATTGTCGATTGATCAAAGATGAGTTACTTGGACTGCTTTGTAGTGAGCAGATTCGTAGAGCTTGAGAGCAATTGGGTTGGGTTAAGTGAGTTGTGAATTTGTAGTTTGATTTCTTTGCCTTGGTGGCCTTAGGCATCTGCATTGGATGCCTATGGTTGGGTGGAAAATTGCTTGTATGCAACTAGTGACTTTCTCTGGTTAAAAGATAAATATTCTATTTTTGCTTATAAATTTGCAATGTACTTCTGTTTTTTGTTATGTAAATATATGGAATGTGTACATTGTATGTGAGAATTCAAATTAATGTTGGAATAGGGACGTCTTTGCCATAGTTTCCATTAATATGAGTTAATGTTTTGCTACATTTAATTATTACACTCATGCTTGCATTTATGTAAGTGTTTTGGGCTATTCTTGGACACCAGATCCAATTTTAATTAGGGTAAATTAGTTTGGAATGGTTTGAAGTTATTGGCTTGTGTTCACATGATGCGGTTGGGTACTCCATGGAAGGGAATGGGACATAAAGACATTAAACTAGCTCATACTCTTATATAGTCTAGCTTTTGCCATTCGAGTTAGCTCATGTGCACACTTTAAGTTTTACCATTTAACGTGGTTCTTGTTATCGAGTGTAAAAGACTTTTTTTTATGTGTTGATTATACTTTTGTTAAATGTGCTAATGTCAATGTCTATGCAAATCATAGTCGGGCTTGAGTCTTTGTATCGACAAACTTGGCTTTTTGGACCACATCCTTAACACTCTTTGGTGGCTCCTTGCATCTCTTACCAATTTTACAACTACATTTGATCCAACAAAAGCAATTCTTTGTAGGTCCTTATGTCTATTGCAAATTTGACTCTTAAGCTTGTCTTCCTGCTCGTCGTAGCTAAGTCTTTACATCTGCCAATATAACCTAATCGACATGTGAATTTGTAATCAACATGTAGAGTCTTAGCAGCGATAGGTTTGACTTAGATGGGAAATATTCAATAAGTTTATTAGTCGGGGCATCGTACCCATAGATCTTACTCCCCAAATGTTGCATTACATGATAGGTCAATGAATTGCTTTCATTAATATATTCTTTCATAGTTGTGTTCTTGTAACTACAGGTCTAACCACTTATGAATTCTTGTGTATATCACATGTCTTACGTAGCTCTTATATTCCAGAGCCTTCCACTACTTTCCATTGATGCTTCCAATGCTATATGCCTTCAATTCAATCCATTGCAGAAAAGTAATGCCTCCATAGCAAGTGACCATACCTCCAAATAATCAATTTATTCAAGCTCTTCCCCCACTACCTTGTATGGTTTGAAGATAACATCAAGAACCCATGTGATCTAAGTTAGAGAGCTAACTCGGCTCTGCTTGTACATATGCTCTCTATACATGTGTCCATCTTAAATAGAATAATATTGACAACAATTGATAATCTCTTGAATAAATATTTATGCACCAAGAAACACCTTATTGAGGCCCGCGATAAGCTTTTCTTTTATAGGAGCATCCTTCCCTAGATAGGCATAACGTAAATACAGTAAAGAGTATCTTCGACAAGTATTTATAACTCCCTTAGATATAAGAGACTGGGGAAAGTTTCCATTCAATCAACACCAACATGCATGAGGATTAAACCTTCTTAGGCAGTTGACTTCAAGCACATATGTAACATGATTTCTAATAAGCTTCGATCCTTACTAATAAGCATAATATTTTGTATAGGCTTTATAACTCAACAACCCCTGTTTGTGTAAGGGAATATTGCTGAGGTTGGGGGATGAGCTCTATCTCACAATAAAATCCTTTGATGGTCTCTCCCCCGGGGAAATTTGTCATCTAAAATGGACTTCATAAAAGATATGTTAAAAACTATGAATTAGGCATTTTCTAGAGGAGGTATATTTAACAAGTAATACCTCACACAATAATCTATGTAACCATGGTTTAGTTATTTTTTTTTGGAGATTGAGTGAAAATTAACTGATTTTTTTCATTGATGTGGTAAGTATAAAAGTGAAAGTGAAGTTCCCTAGGAAAAAACTAATAGAATTTTGAAATTTTGAATTTCAGAAATAAAGATGATCATTCTCTCTCTCTCTCTCTCTCTCTCTCTCTCTCTCTCTCTATATATATATATATATATATTTTTTTTGGAGATTGAATGAAAATTAACTGATTTTTTTCATTGATGTGGTAAGTATAAAAGTGAAAGTGAAGTTCCCTAGGAAAAAACTAATAGAATTTTGAAATTTTCATTTTCAGAAATAAAGATGATCATTCACTCTTTATATATATATCTTTTTTGTTTTATTAAATTTATCTAGATAAGAACCAAACTGAAAATTCAAAATAATATTGGATTAGTAGACATACTATTGTTAGGTTTTCTTTTGAGTTTCATTTTTTCTCTACTATTTAGTCAAATTTGAGTAAATACCAATGTCAGGATCATGGTGACTATGAGAAGATCATGCTAGAGTGAAGAGCTCAATGGTGTCTTCAAGGGATTTCCTTTGCAACACATACTTGTGGAGGTTAGTATGTATTTTCTTGTGGCTTCTATTATTTCGTGTTCTTTTATTCCTACCATTCTTACCATAGGGGGTTTCTTTGATAGGGGAGGGAAAAATCCTATTGTAGCACATGGATTCACCTTGTTAATGGTAGTGCAATTTCAAATGAAATACTTAAGGTCATGTGAGCTACATGGAAACACAAAGAAAAACATGAGAAATGTAATGTCCCTGCTATAATCCCCAGTTTAACTAATGCTTAATGTAGATATAATGTATGGTTGTGGCCAAGTGATGTATATGTGAATTGTATTTCTGAATTTTAATAAGTAAATTGTGATGCCAGCTATTGAGGGATATGGATAGAGATGGAGGTTGATTAATCCACAAGAGAGGATGGGTCTGAAAATGAGTTTTTTTATTCGTGAGTTTAATTCCCAAATATCTTTCTTGATTTTAATGTTTTGAGTGAACCTTCTATTCTATTGTTGAGTCTTCCCAAAGCTAATCATTGAATGCATGTAAGAGGGTGGGTGTGAGGAGTCACATCCCATAGTTATTGGGAACATGGAGATGAAGTGCAATCATCTTACGGAAGAGGGTAAGTCAAGCAAACAAGCAAAATGGAGGAAATTTGTATGGTGAAGGGGACAATTTTAGATAGTCATGTTTTTGCATGGGAAATGAGAGAAAACAACAGAGGAGAGTAATGGAGTTGGAGCAATAATGGAGGGTGAATTTTGGAGAATTTGTGGAGCCGAAGATTGAAGAAACATGTTGTCAAGCTTGTTGAAGAACCAAGTTGTTAGGCCTGAAGAGTGAACTCCTGTGAGAGTTGCAATAGAACAACAAACTTGTTGTTATTTCCTGGTAGTTTTCCTAGCAGTGAGCTCCCTTGAGTTTCTCAGTAGTGAGATTCCTGGTTACTTATCCCAGAGAGTTCCTGATAAACGAATGAGACATCCGATACACTAAGAGTAGTGAAGGGGTACATTCCTTGGGTTGGACAAGTCTAGAGAAAGAGAGCTAGAGGAAATTCATGATAGATGTAGGAGAATGCTAGTGAGTTGTGAGATTATCTGAGTTGAGTAGATAGTGAGAGACACCCTATTTTGTGGATTTTTAGCCCTAGCTCGTGGGTGACCTATTGTTGAAATTTGAAACAACAAGTCTATGGTTGGGTGGAACGTCTGTCCCAAGTAGCTAGTTGCATAATCGTTTTAAAAGATACGCTTTTTATCTATTTTTTGTGTGGTACTATGGGTTTTAACTACTGTGTATTAACTCTGTGTATGAAAATGAATTATATGTTGATGTGATGAAATTATTAGCTGCATTCATGTTAGTTTAACATGTTGTAGTTGCTTTAAATTAATGGTATCAACAATTGGTTAAATCCATGCGTTTTCCTGTAGCTGGTAAGATATAGGATATGTTGCAATTTTTTTTAATTTATGAATATTCCACATGTAATGGGTCTCAACTGGGTTGGGGTACGTTACATATTGGCATTAGAGCCCAAGGTTCGACACTGAGCTTGTACAGGCCAAGATTCGTGTGAATTTGGTAGAAATTCACTGTTACAAAGTTCACCTGTGACAGATTGGGGATAATGGTGAAAATAGAGTGAAATCCCCCAAATTTATTAGTAGATTCAAGTTTAAAATGCCCCAACATAGTTGAAGAGAGGATTAAGGGCATCAATCTACATGTCCCAGAGTTAAGTTCGACTTGGAAGGTCGAAAATTTATGTTTTAATGGTGGCTGAAGCAGTTGGGAGAGTTTAATGGATCTACGGTCAAGATCACGTTTTATTTTGACATCAATGACCCAGATTCATCACAGATTGATAAAAAACTTGTAATTTTTTCGAAGTTGGAAAAATGGAGAAAATCAACGGTCAAGATCCATTTTCGCAATTTGGAAAAAGGGAGCAAATTGACGATCGAGATTTCTTTTCAGAGTTTGCAAAAGTGGAGTAGATTGACGATCGAGACTCATCGACATAGTTGGGCGAAGTATGGTGGATCAATGGTCAAGATCGTTTTTGACTTGGAGATCGACGGCCTAGATTCATTCTCGATTTAGGTCGAAAAAATTCTAAGTGTCACAGTTCAACGAAATTCATGAGTAAATATTAGTTTGCGAAGAGAAATTGTTGATTGCCGATGGTCGGGTCAACAAATCGGCGAAGTGTTTCGTCTAACCAAGAGAAATTGCCAATTGTTGATGGTTGGTTCAACGAAATCGGCTAAGTGTTTTGTTCGACCAAGAGAAATTATTGATCGCTGATGGTCGAGTCGGCGAAATAAGCAAAGTGTTTCATTTAACCAAGAAAAATTGTCGATTGTCGACGGTCAGGTTGGCATAATCGATGAAGTGTTTGGTTCGTCCAAAATAAATTTTTGATCGTTGATGAAGGGAAAGGAGAGGATGATATGTCATGCCATGTTAGCATCCACGTGTCATGCCACATCAACACCCACGTGTCATGCCATATTGGTCAGGTTTCCACGTCAACATCCACATGTCATGCCATATCAACATCCATGTATCATGCTATATCAACATCCACGTGTCATGCCACATCAGCCAGGTTGCCACATCACCAAGAGAAATCACTGATCGCAGATGGCCGGGTCGATGAATTTGGTGCAAATTTTCATTCGTCCAAAGAAAATTGTCGATCGTTGATGGTCAGGTCGACGAAATTAACAAAGTGTTTCGCTTGACCAAGAGAAAACATCGATCGCCAATGATCGGGTTGATGAAATCGATGAAGTGTTTGGTTCATCCAAGGGAAACAACAAATCGTCGATGATTGGGTCGACGAATTTGGCGAAGTGATTCATTTGCCAAACAGAATCGTCGATCGTCGATAGAGTTTTGGATGTGGGGATTGGACGATCTAGATTGCTTTCGAGTGGCAATCAACTGTTGATATTCATCTGTGGTCTTAACAAAGTTTAGGGGATCGACGACTGAGATTATTCCCGATTTCAAGATCAACAACTCAAATTTTACAGACTGTTACAGTGGTAAATCAATCATTTTCCGCAAATTTTTCATAATTTTGAAGGTCATCAACTTGTAGGGGCATTTTGAGGGCCTAAACAACATTTTTATGTAGTCAAAATCGAGAGAACTATGTGTACCATCAATATATAGAGTCTTTATTGCTTAAAATGAAAGAGCTCAGTGAGATTTTTCCAACGAGGTATTCCGAGCGCAAATCGGAGCTAGTATGAAGAAGTTACAATCGAAACAATGTTGGGTACATTTTCAACACTAATTTACTTCAAGAGGGAATAACTCCTTGCTTAGAGGTCCATTTGGGGCACAAGAGGAGCATGTGGAAATCCCATAGACCATAAGGAGAGGAGATTGTGGAAATCTCGGTACTTGAAATTGTACAGGATGGAAGAAAATACACATGTAGCAGTAAGGGGTAAAAATGAGAAACAATTTAAACTTCCACAAACCATAACTTTTAGCTCGAAGCTCGGATTTGGGAAAATTAGCAGTAAATGGAAAGGTCTCGAGGAAGATAAGCCATCCATCAACCCAAAATTTTGAATTGAGCACTACAATTTCTCAGAAAATAATAAAATAATTTTGCACCATTAAAATCAAAGCAATGAGTGGAAGTTGAAACTTGAGAAGGTTGTAATTTTTCATTAAGAACTCAGAATGATGCATGAGTACAACAATCTGGGACTTGTTTAACAGAGGAATGTGTCAAAAGAATCAAATTTTGACTTAGTGCATCATGTTCTTCGTGAATTGAGATGAAAAATAACCTATAATCTAATTAATGAAATGTTTTATAGTATGCATGTTCTAATTACATGCACATTTCCTGCAGAATTAGAGGTACAATAAAACAATTTTGGTTCTTATATGATGACTAAAGTTATGGAAGATTCCCAGGGATCTTATAGCCAAGAGGAGGAGGTTAGAGGTCTGCATGTTAGCATGTGAAATGCTGAGACAAAGTCTAATGGAAGAAGAGACATGTAGGAGCCTGTAACTATGAGAAGCCTATAGAGAGAAGTGCAGAGCTATAGGACAAATAAGGAAAGGATCATGAAATCTTAGGAAGAGATACTTCAGAGTCTAAATATGCTGCAGAGGCAAGCTAACAAAGACTCTGACACAAAGCAATCAACTAGTGCTAGACAGGTGGCAACATCCAGATCCCATAGCAGAAGGGATGATCATGACAATGACAGGAAGTCAAGAAGTATGAGCATACAACATCATTCCCTAGAGCAATCCACTAGGAGAGATCGTGCAAATTCAAGGCAAGGGAGTATCTCAAGTGTGTCTCCTATCAGGAGGCAGAGGAGAAGGCCCGAGTCAAATATTTTGCAAAGTGAACTCAGGAAAATCAAGCCACCAACTTTTAATGTTGAGCATAGAACGAGAGAAGAGGTTGAAGCATGGCTATTGAAAATGAAAAAATATTTCTACTTGCATGATTACTCCTCCAGGGTGGAAATTGGAATTGCAACCTACCATTTGCAATGAAAGGTAGCCATGTGGTGGGATCGACTTAAGAAAGTGAAGCACCTTGATGAGAAAAAGGTCTCATGGAGGAATTTCAAAGGATATTTCCAAGAGAAATATTTGTTAGAGTATTATTATGAAAGGAAGATGAAGGAGTTCTTTGAACTCAAGTTGGGAAGCATGACAATTATGGATGACTATGAGAAGAGATTCTTTGAATTGTTGAAGTATGTTGGCTTCATAAAATATGAGAAGGTCAAAATCCAAAGATTTTTGAGTGGGTTACCCTCCTTCTATAGTGACAAGATACAATATGATCACCCCATGATTTTGGAGGAGGCCATAAGGAGAGAAAAACATCTTTATGAGTAGAGCAGAGGATGACCCATTTTCCTAAAATCTTGGAATGACATAATGAAAGGTAAAAATGAGCAAATGCATAAAGGTTTTAAGCCACCATTTTCCGAAAATAACTCCCAAGTAAATCAACAAGGACAGTTAGCCCAAAATGAACCTAGGATGGCAGACTCATTGCGATGAAGTGTTGGGGATGTGAGGGAAATCACTTGTATAGGGACTACCATCAAAAGGGAGAAAGGATGAGGACTTTCCACAATATTTAGGAAGAGAAAACAATAGAAGACATAGGAGGTGTTAGTCCCTAAAGTTGCACTTAATTGTGAGAGGGTAAGCTAGGGCATCATCAAGTTATTGGAATGGTTTTATGAATAAGATTTATAATGAGTTTTTGAGATGGTTTGAAAGGTTGGGTCAAATACAATGCAAAGTATCAATCTCAAATAAGTAAGAGAATATCACATCTCACAGACTTAGTAAATGGTAGTCAATTCAATAATTAGATGGCAAAGGAATAAGAAAGATAAAGAAGTATGTAAGCTTTCAATTTGTCCACTCACATATGAAACTCTTAATCTCAAATATCATTCAAGAGAAAAAGACATGTACTTGTAAACAAATCTGATTATGAACAAGCAAACAACATAATTTCCATCGACTTACTCACAAACAAAAAACAATCAAATGCTTAGCACATGATTAACATGTATTCAAGTAAGAAAAAGATAGAAATATAGACAAGAATATAAATCTGACCATCAAAAAACCTTTTCCATTTAGTATCAAGATGAAATAGTTCTTTGCTTTACAATGTCTTCTCAAAATTGGCTAATGGTTCCCAACCAATCCACCCCTTTACTTCTCCTTCTACCCTATTTATATAGAAAGAATACATATTTATCAAGATCCAAAAGAAATGGATCTGAAAACCTCCTCATATATTTAATTTCTTTTTTCAAATAATCAAGGAGGAGATCATATGAGATCTCCAAGTCGAATTGATGAGGTGGGTTGTCAATTGTTGTCCATTGGATTTTTTTAGGAAAATAAATCTGGCAAATTCCTGAAAAATAGGGTCCAACAATTTCTTTTGTATCTCCCAAATAGTGATAGCTGTGTAAAATCCGAGAGAGGTTTTTGTGAAGTGGCCCGTTTCCAACAAAAATCTCTTTTGGTTTCCAAAACTTAATCTCCAACTACTTTTAAACCTCGCCCAAAATTGGTCAATAAAACAAGAAATCATTTATTATGAAATATCTGAAAAATAGGCCTCAAATATATATTCGAATCTCTTAAACTGTGATAGCTATGTAAAAACCGAGAGAGGTTTTTGTGAAGGGGCCCATTCCCAACAAAAAATTATTTTGGTTTCAAAGAAATCATCTCGTTCGTTTCGGAAACCGCTCCTGAAGATAAAGACTAAAACAGGGAAAAAAAACAGAGTATTTCCTATATTTGATTTCTGTCTTTCTTCTTTATCATGTTTTTTTCCTTTGAAATTCATGTTATAATTTGACATCTTTCACCCTGTGTGAAGAGGATGCAAGGGGTTGTCCTTTTTCTTCCTCCATAGTGTCTTCTTCTTACCTTTTGCAACCATTTTTGAGTAGACTATTTTTTCTGTTTGGATGGTCTTTTGGATCGCCTATGAGGAAGTCCACTACCTCCAACATCATTGGTCTCTTCTCAGGGGAATTTTGAGCACACATAATGGCGACATGAACTACTTGCTTTAATTCCTCTTTACTGTATTTTCCATGGAACCTTGGATAAGCTAGTTGATCATATTTTCCTTGTAAAACTAATGGAAGTGCGCAGTCAACAATCGCATGCTTTGTGTTTGAGTCCATCTTATCTACTAGTTTCTTACCACTTACAAGTTCAAGCAATAGTATTCCAAAGCTATAAACATCACAATTTTCAGAAGCTTTTCCCCACATAGCATATTCAAGTGCAAGATAACTTAGTGTTCCCTTCACTTTTGTGGTAACATGTGTTGCTCCTTCAAGAATGAGTTTTGCAAATCTAAAATAAACAACTTGAGCTTTAAAGTATGAATCTAATAGTACGTTGCTTGATTTAATATCTCTGTGAATTATATGAGGCGTTGCATGATGGTGAAGGTAAGAAAGACCCTTTGCAGAACCAATTTCTATGTTCATTCACCTAGACCAATCAAGAAGGAATTATACAACATGTTGACCATGGAGATGTGAAAGTATGCTCATATTGGGCATGTAATCATAGAATATAAGACATTCCTGACCTTTAGAACAGTAACCACACAAGCTCAGTAAATTTTTGCGTCTAACTTGACCAAGAATTTCTACTTCCACTACAAACTCCATTTAATCTTTGGTACTCCACACCTTTAATCTCTTGACAATAATAGTAAACCATCCCAAATTTGATCCCATTAGACAATACCAAAGGCACCTTCTCTAATTTTATTATCACAACTGAAATTGTTTGTAGCTGAATGCAACTCTTTCAATGAGAAAACCCTCCAAGTGCCACCTTTCTTTTCAACTGCCTTCTTGTGAATGATCACGAGGGAAGTTTTCCATTCCTTTCTCATCTAGTTGTGTGGGATACATTGTCTCCAATTAGGGTTTTCACGTCCTGGGGTCAAAAACGAGTTTACTAACTCGACTGGTAATGTTTCTTTCTTCCACTACCTCTCCCCGTATATTGGTAGCCTGCATGTTGTTGCTACTGAGAATGTTTTAGTATTTGGAATCTGTCAAAGTTTGGGGGTTGTAGAAGATTTATTTCACCTGCAGAGCATGCATGAACCGATATGCATACCAAAATAGATAAATCATGACTTCATACATAGAAAATCATAATCGAGAAACTATGATTTGATATCAGTCTAGCAAGTACAACCCAATCCATTTGAATGAGTGTCCTCACTGAAAAACATAACCTAATATAAATCATAAAAGATATGTAGATCTTCTGGGAATGATTTTGGGCAGTTGGACACAATCTCGGGAATATGGCACATATAAAACTATACTTACTCCTAGTGCTACAACAATAACGCTATTCTTGTAGCGCCTTTTTCTTTTAGCAGAATTTCAAATTTGAAACGAGGGAAAGGACTTATGACTTGATGGAAATATCCTAGAAGTTTAATTCTAAGCTTAATCGTACTAATGCATGTTAAAAACACTAAAAAAGAATAATGCAAGAACACTTTTAAAACTACAGAAGAAGAAAATAGAGTATAAGGGAAAGCTGGGAAAGGAGAGGGCAGGTAAAAGAATCTTCAACAGTCATTGTAAAATCAAGGACTAACACTGGATCCTTCTGGGGATAATGTTTCATGGTGAAACTTTAAGAACTTGGTGACCAATTCCTTTATCTCCCTGATCATCATAAAAACTTTCACTGCAATTTATTTCCTTATTCTACCATCCCTTTATTTGTAATCCAAAATTAAAACCACAAAACTACAGAGTAGTGCTTCCATTGGGCTATGGAGTCTTTATTACTAATCTACAACATACCAATAAACTGAAAACAAACTGCTCGGATGCAAGCTTATTCAACCATTCTACTCTACTTTCTTGTTGAAATCATATTGATCATGTGTAGGCGAATGTCCAATGTAACCATGAAATGATTTCATTTCCAAGATGGTCTTCTTCCTTGTAGGTAAATAAGAAAATGTAGAAAAACCGATATTTTTGTAGCAAAAAATGAATGGGAATCCCATATTTACAGCTGCAATTTGCTTTAATTCCAAATGTTGCAAAATTTTGAATTCATGAAAATACGAACTCCATGTAGATAACCACAGGATCCTGCCAATTGTGCTGCATCTCCAGTTGATACAAGAAGCCATATTGTTGCTTGATGATTTCTGCTCCATTTATGAGAGCATAATTCATTTGAAGATCACTTGTTTTATCAAAATCATCTGGAAACTGCTCATATGCTTCTTGGATAACATTGTTCAAAACAACATTATCATCAAGAGAATCAAGAGGTTGATCCTCATCTTCCATGATGCCCTTCAGATGCATAGCTATCATACACCAGTTCCGGCTCCTCATGTACGATGAACTGAATGCCTTCATGAATTTCCTGGTTAGAATTGGTCATATCATTAGCATCTGGATCCAGGACTTCAAGATCATCATCATACTCATCAAATAAAGGCTGATTTGAAAATTTTTCTGAACTCTGAAAACCAAGAACCTCTACTTCATGATCATATTGAAAAAATGAGTGCATATATGTTGCTTGATCATAATCATAATTTTGAACATAAGAAACATATGAAACAACATCAAATACATTTGCAACTGCTGGTTTTTCTTCCTCATCTACAGTATGGTCTTCGACAAAAATTTCTTCAGTCAACAACTGATCTTCAAATAGATTAGGAACAACATTTGTATCATAGTCACTACTATTAGAAACATTTGGATTGATGCCAAATGCATCTAAAGTATCATTTTTATGAATTTCAAGATTAGAATGTTGAAAATCTTCCTGTTGTAAGACAAATTTAGAAGAAGATATGACTGATAATGAATCTTCTTCCTCTTCCTTGATGTAATTATCCTCTGTATCTGTACTGCTAGAGGAATCAACTGCTAAATTCTGAATATATAATGCATATCCATCAAAACAATTCTCAAAAAGCCTTTCAGCTGGGTAAATTCTCTTGCAATGTGAATAAAAAACATTATGAAAGACCTTCAAAGAGGAAATACTAGAAGCAGGAATATTTTTGTACCATTTCCTTGCATAGACATCCAATGAATACATCAATATTTTCATCAATACATCTTCATGATGTATATTCAACTGATCCATGCATTGATCAAACTCAATCAAATATAGAGTCAGATTGTCCTCATTCTTCTCTCTGAACCGTGGAAGGCAATATCCCCATATATCTATAGTGGGAACATCATTAGGGAAACCATCAATAGCAGAGAAATTAAATGGTGCAAACTCCATGCCAAAATAGCTTCCATAGCCTTTGACATCTTGGATTGGTGGAATCACCAACAGATTCATCCATCATGGAGTCATCAGGTGAAGGATACAGTCAGAAAAAGTGTCCAACTCTTGTTCACCATCAAGAGTTAGAATTGATTGTTGTCATTCTCCAAAGGATAAATTCTTCGTTCTTCCGTCTTCGGCAACACCGCCAAAAGATGTTAGTCCCTAAAGTTGCACTTGACTGTGAGACGGAAAGCTAGAGAATCATCAAGTTATTGGAATGGTTTTATGAATAAGATTTATAATGAGTTTTTGAGATTGTTTGAAAGGTTAGGTCAAGGACAATGCAGAGTATCAATCTCAAATAAGTAAGGGAAAATCACATCTCACATACTTAGTAAATGGTAGTCAATTCAATAATCAGATGACAAAGGAATATGAAAGATAAAGAAATATGTAAGATTTCAATTTGTCCAGTCACATATGAAACTCTTAATCTCAAATATCATTCAAGAGAAAAGAGACATGTACTTGAAAACAAATTTGATTATGAACAAGCAAACAACATAATTTCCACTGACTTACTCACAAACATAAAACAATAAAATGGTTAGCACAAGATTAACATGCATTCAAATAAGAAAAATATAGAAATATAGACATGAATAAGAATCTGACCATCAAAAATCCTTTTCCATTTAGTATCAAGATGAAATAGTTCTTTTGTTTACAATGTCTTCTCAAAACTGGCTAATGGTTCCCAACCAATCCACCCCTTTACTTCTCCTTCTACCCTGTTTGTATAGAAATAACACATATTTATCAAGATCCAAAAGAAATGGATCTGAAAACCTCCTCAACTATATTTAGTTTATTGTTTCAAATAATCAAGGAGGAGATCATATCTGATCTCCAAGTCGAATTGATGAGGTGACTTGTCAATTGTTGTCCACGAGATTTTTTTAGGAAACTAAATCTTGCAAATTATTGAAAAATAGGGTCCAACAATCTCTTTCGTATATCCCAGACGGTGATATCTGTGTAAAATACGAGAGAGGATTTTTTGAAAGGGTCCGTTCCCAACAAAAAGTTATTTTGGTTTCCAAAACTTCATCTCCAACTACTTTTAAACCTCGCCCAAAATTGGTCACTAAAACAAGAAATCATTTATTGTGAAATCTATGAAAAATAGGGCCTCAAATATATATTTGAACCTATTAAACTGTGATAGATGTGTAAAAACCGATAGATATTTTTGTGAAGGGGCCCGTTCCCAACAAAAACCTCTTTTGGTTTCAAAGAATTCATCTCCATCGTTTCAAAAACTGCTCTTGAAGATAAAGACTAAAACAGGGAAAAAAAAACAGAGTATTGCCAGTATTTGATTTCTGTCTTTCTTCTTTCTCATGTTTTTTCCTTTGAAATTCAGGTTCCAATTTCACATCTTTAAACCTGTGTGAAGAGGACACAAGGGACTGTCCTTTTTCTTCCTTCGTGGTGTCTTCTTCTTACCTTCTACAACCATTTTTGAGTAGACTGTTTTTTTTGTTTGGATGGTCTTTTGGATCGCCTGTGAGGAAGTCCACTTCCTCCATCATCATTGGTCTCTTCTCAGGGGCATTTTGAGCACACATAATGGCCACATGAACTACTCGCTTTAATTCCTCTTTATTGTATTTTCCATGGAACTTTGGATCAACTAGTTGATCATATTTTCCTTATAAAACTAATGGAAGTGCCCAGTCAACAATCATATGCTTTGTGTTTGAGTCCATCTTATCTATTGGTTTCTTACCACTTACAAGTTCAAGCAATAGTATTCCAAAGCTGTAAACATCACAAATTTCAGAAGATTTTCCCAACATAGCATATTCAGGTGCAAGATAACCTAATGTTCCCTTCACTCCTGTGGTAACATGTGTTTCTCCTTCAGGAATGAGTTTTGCAAATCTAAAATTAACAAATTGAGCTTTAAATTCTGAATCTAACAATACATTGGTTGCTTTAATATCTCTGTGAATTATATGAGGCATTGCATGATGGTGAAGGTAAGCAAGACCCTCTGCAGAATCAATTTCTATGTTCATTCACCTAGACCAGTCAAGAAGGCATTCTACAACATGTTGACCATGGAGATGTGAAAGTATGCTCAAATTTGGCATGTAATCATAGACTATCCTTCATAATAGTAATCACACAAGCTTAGTAAATTTTTGCGTCTAACTCAACCAAGAATTTCTACTTCCACTGCAAACTACATTTCATCTTTGGTACTCCACACCTTTAATCTCTTGACAACAATAGTAAACTATCCCAAAGTTGACCCCAGTAGACACTACCAAAGGCACCTTCTCTAATTTTATTATCATAATTGAAATTGTTTGTAGCTAAATGCAACTCTTTCAATGAGAAAACCCTCCAAGTGTTGCCTTTCTTTTCAACTACCTTCCTGTGAATGATCACGAGGGAAGTTTTCCATTCCTTTCTCATCCAGTTGTGTGGAATACCTTGTCTCCAATTAGGGTTTTCACGTCCTGTGGTCAAAAACTAGTTTACTAACTCGACTGGTAATGTTTATTTCTTCCACTACCTCTCCCCGTATATTGGTAGCCTACATTTTGTTGCTACTGAGAATGTTTTAGTATTTGGAAGCTGTCAAAGCCTGGGAGTTGTAGAAGATTTCTTTTGCCTGCAGAGCATGCATGAACCGATATGCATACCAAAATAGATAAATCATGACTTCATACATAGAAAATCATAATCGAAAAACTGTGATTTGATATCAGGCTAGCAAGTATAACTCGATCCCTTTGAATGAGTGTCCTCATTGAAAAACATAACCCGATATAAATCATAAAAGATGTGTAGATCTTATGGGAATGATTTCGAATGGTTGGAAATGATCTTGGGAATATGGTACATATAAAACTATAATTACTCCTGGCACTACAACAATAACACTATTCTTGTAGTGCCTTTTCCTTTTAGCAAAATTTCAAATTTGAAATGAGGGAAAGGACTTATGACTTGATGGAAAGATCCTAGAAGTCTAATTCTAAGCTTAATCATACTAATGCATGTTAAAAACACTCAAAAAGAATAACACAAGCACACTTTTAAAACTTCAGAAGAAGAAAATAAAGTATAAGGTAAATATGGGAAAGAAGAGGGCAGGTAAAAGAATCTTCAACAATTATTGCAAAATTAAGGACTAACAGGAGGAAACATGCAAATGATTTATGCAATCTTGGACAACAAGCAAGCAAAATATCAGTCCCCCATGATTAAAGTGGAAGGTAAGATTGATAACCAACCCATAACAATTTTAATTGATTATGGAGCTAGCCATAGTTATATATGTTAGAATGTTGTGTTCATTTAACCATAGACAATATCACAATATTGTCACCTAACCATAGGCACACAACCACCCCCAAGCACTGTAACCATTGAAAGATAGAATGATTCTGGAAGCAACACTGGACCCAATAGATAACCAAGAGAGAGAGAACACACCTTTCTCCTAAGGTAGTGCACCAAGCAGAAAGTCCCAAACCACAGATCAAGACCAGTACCCAGCTGTAGTCGTTGCAACTCCACTCTTTCTATAGACTTGCGCACCACTTTCTTGAGTGCGAGCATGTTACCAAATGAGCTCAAGCGCCTTCTATTTATACTAATCTTGTCAGGTGAACATGTGTCTCTTCAAGTAGGGTCGACCTATCCTTTTCTGCATATAGTACTTCAATGTTACTTATTCTGCTGATCCGACTTGTCTTCCAGGGTTTTCACACATCTATTTAGGTTTTCTCTTGCTTCCGGAATATTCTATTCTAGTCAAAGGTTTATCCATGGAGGTTAATACTTCCTGTAGCTACCAAAATATCAACACTCCCTTGTAGACATGGAGGTATTTAACCATGATGTTACCTTGTGGTCTTCATAGCCTTTCTCACTATGCCATGTTCCTCTTGTCATGGTTATGCAGACCATGATACTGGTAGAATCATTACGTCACACATGGCTACACCCATGTGGACCTGTCAATCTCGTCTAGGAGCCACAACCTGCTAGATAACACTAGAGATACACCTCGTAGTGTGTGTTTCCATCATTGTCATGGGCTACACACGCATGACGTGCTCACCCATGGCTACACCAATGTTGTGAGTATCATCATTACTATCATCATTATCCATCCATATCACATGGCATAAGACCTACATGGTCTTGCAGACCGGTAGCATCACCATAGCTACACAGGCTATCTCATGATCACTTAGATCATATTACTAGCAACACTATCACAACCATACAGTTTGTCGACTACGCCACTAGCATACTGGACTATCTCACTAGTGTAGCAACAACTCGACATACCAGATCATCTCACTGGAGTATCCTACAACTCGAAATAACAGACCATCTCACTGGAGTATCCTACAACTCGACATGAAGGCTACAACTCAGAACAAGGCCTACAACTCGACATGAATCCTACAACTTAGAACAAAGCCTACAACTTGACACAAAGGCCTACAACTCGACACGAAGCCCTACAACTCGGCACAAAGGCCTACAGGATCCTTCTTTTCGAATTCTTCCATAGACTCCCTTTAACTGAGAGAATCCTTGAACCACACTTCCGTCTACGCCATGTCCCTATGTATCCTTCAAAGTGTCACGAAACCTTGCTTCTTCCTGATCACTGACTCCCTCTGAGTCCTTTCAAGTCTTTCTTTTCTGTGGTAACCTTCCTGGAATACATAGGATAACCTACTCGAAACATAAACACCAAGAGCAAAAATATTTCCAATATAATACCATTTTATATAAAAACATATCAATTTCATGGTATCTCATTATAGCATTACCAAGGTGTCCTGCTTGAGAACAAGAACAAGAAATATCTCCTATAGGAGATGTTAGTTCATATTGCAATTAAGTACAATAAGCATTTATATTAATAGTACATGCTACTAAGTATTCATTTGTTCCTAGCATTAATAAAATCTAAAGGATTGCAATACTTAAGAAACAATAAAAATATCAAACTTGATATAGAAACTTTGAGTCTGGCTATTGTTCCACTTGAGTTGCTTTTCTTTTGAGATAAATATTCTTTCTAACTTGGAGAGTGTGTTGTTCCTCTGAATGTATTATATCTGAGATCTTTCTGGCTCTACAATTTCTTCTTGGACAAATATCCCTTCTCTTTCCAGAGATTTAGATCTGCAGTAGTTTTTTTTTATTGTTTCTCCTATTCCATGTTCATGTGCTTGGAAGCTCCAAAAATCAAACTCTTCATCCTTTGACGTATGCTCTTCAGTCTGTGGTTCCATAATTTTTCCCTTTGTTATTTGCAAGGATGATGTCAATCCTTGTCTTCCATGCTCTACCAAGATACCATGCTTCTGCTACGCCATTCTAATTTCATGGAGGAAGTTACGACTGTCTTTGACTTTGACCTTAACTAGTCTTTTGACTTTGACTAGTCAAACCTTGACTTTGACCCAAAAATTAAACTTTGATGTTTTTGATGGATGAGGGCACCGAGACATGCGCTGGGTTAGGGTGCACTAGGATAACCAAAAATTAGTCCCAATACTTCACATAAAATTTCACTGCAATTGGTATTACAATTGGTGCTCGCACTGCAACTGGTGTAACAACTGGAACTGCAACTGGCACGAAGGAAGTGACACTGCAACTACAATTGTGCTACAACAAGCTTGACAGAGAGTTGCGGATCTACCTTCCAATGGTTAGATTGTTCTGAAGGTGGTGTGGGCCCATAACCTGTTAGAATGTTGTGCTCGTTTAAGCATAGGCATTATCACAATATTGTCACCCAAGCGTAGGCACATAGCCATCCTCGAGCACCATAACCATTGACGAATAGAATGATTTCAGAAGCAACACTAGACACAATAGATAACCGAGAGAGAGAGAGAGAGAGAGAGAGAGAGAGAGAGAGAGAGAGAGAACACCTTTCTCCTAAGGTAGCACACCAAGCAGAAAGTCCCATACCATAGACCAAGACCAGTACCCAGCTATAGTCATTGCAGCTGCACTCTTCCTCTAGACTTGCACACCACTTTCTTGAGTGTGAGTGTGTTACCAAATGAGATCAAGCTCCTTCTATTTATACTAATCTGGTTAGGTGAACAAGTGTCTCTTCAAGCAGGTCCAACCTATCTTTTTCTGTATATAATACTTCAATATTACTTATTCTACTGAGCTGACTTTTCTTCCATGGTTTTCACACATCTATTTAGGTTTTCTCTTGCTTCCAGAATATTCTATTCTATTTAAAGGTTTATCCATGGAGGTTAATACATCCCGTAGCTACCAAAACATCAACAATATAAACCCTAACATTGTTGAAAGATTTCACTTGCAAAGGAGTAAGCATAAGAAATATTGCTTAGTTTTGTTAGCCATAGGGGCTAAGAGGAAAATCAATGAGTGGGTCAAGGATTGTCCAATCAACATGAATGGACTCAACACAAAGGTAGATGTGAACACCATACCATTGGGTTCATATGATTGTCTAATTGGCATGGTTTGGTTGGAAAAACACCATGTTGTCCTAGACTTCTACAACAAGACAATCACTTGTCTTGATGAAGAAGGGTAGCAGGGCAAGGTTCAAGGCATTCCAAGAGTTGTAGCTATTAGAAAAATTTCAGCTATGTAGTTGAAAAATAGTTTCAGGAAGGGATGCCAAGTTTTTGCAGCCCATATGAAAGAGGCAGTCAAAGATATAATGCCAAGCATTGAAGGCCATTAAATCTTGAAGGATTTTGGAGATATTTTTGGGGAGATTCTAGGATTTCCACCAAAGAGAGACATTAACTTCTCCATTGATTTGGTGTCAGAAGTTGCGCCAGTTTCCAAGACACCTTATAGAATGGGCATACCGGAATTGAAAGAGTTGTAGATGCAATTTGAAGAACTGTTAAAGAAGGGGTATATGCGTCCAAGTGTGTCACCTTGGAGTTCCCTAGTTCTTTTTGTGAAGAAGAAATATGGAACATTAAGAATGTGTATTGATTTCAGATAGCTAAACAATGTCACCATAAATAAAAAATATCCATTGCCAAGGATTGATGATCTATTTGATCAGCTGAAAGGTGCAAGAACATTTTCCAAGATTGACTTGCGATCAAGCTATCATCAGGTGAGGATAAAAGAATAATATATCAACAAGACTTAATTCAGGGTAAGATACAAACATTATGAATTCACGGTAGTGCCATTTGGGCTATCGAATGCCCCAACTATTTTTATGTGCTTGATGAATGGAGTGTTCGGGGAATACTTGGACAAGTTTGAAATTGTGTTTCTAGATGATACACTCATCTACTCAAAGACATAGGAGGAACATGAACAACATTTAAGAATGGTGCTAAATTTTTTTAGAGAGCATAAGTTGTATGCCAAGCTAAGTAAGTGCATATTCTATCAAAAGAAGATTCATTACTCGAGTCATATTATTTCAACAGATTGGATAACAATTGATCTTGAGAAGATAGAGGCCATTAGAGGATGACCATTGCCGAGAAATTTCATAGAGGTCAGATCATTCATGGGTCTTGCAGGTTATTACCGAAGATTCATAAAAATATTTTTCAAAGACTGCAAGCCCCATTCCCTCTTTGCAAGAAAGGGCTTGGTGGAGGCCTCACACAAAAGTATCATGTGGTATGCTATGCGTCCCAAAAATTGAAAGAGCATGAGAAAAATTATGTTACCCATGATCTAGAATTAACATCCATTATTCATGCGCTGAAAATGTGGAGACATTACCTCATGGGGAGGAAATTTGAGTAAAGGACAAACCATTGTGGTCTGAAACGTTTGTTTGGAAAACCCACTTTAAATGTCAGGAAAACTAGATGGCTAGAATTCCTTACTGAGTATGACTTTGAAATTAAACACATCAAAAGAAAATAAAACCAAGTGGCTGATGCACTCAGTAGAAGAGCACATGTGGTGCATATTTCAACCATCAACAGGTACATGAATGATATGAAAGATAACATTATGGAAGAAACAAACTCAGATCAACACTGTTTGTAGATAAACGAAACATTACAACAAGGAAATAATTTATCGCATAAATTTAAATATTATGAGATGCAAAATGATAGAATCCTTATGTACATAGACAAAGTATATGTGTCAGATTTCAGAGAGATGAAAAATATAGTGCTAGGAGAAATGCATAATGTCATAATGTACCCTATGATGGACATTCATGATATCATAAATCCATTGTAGTTGTGAGGAGCCAATATTTTTCCATGAATGAAGAAAGAAGTGGCTAATTATATCGTTAGGTATACAGTGCCAAAAAGTGAAAACAAACATAGACATCCAACTGGAATGTTACAACCATTTCCCATTCTAGAATGGAAGTGGGAAGTTATTACAATGGATTTTATTACAAAGCTACCATGGAGAGTGAAACAACATGATTCCATCATGTTGGTAATGGAAAAATTGACTAAGGCTGCACATTTTATCCCAATGAAGACTACTCACAAGGTAGCCAATATTGCAAAGATCTACATGAAATAGGTTTTCAGGCTACACAGAGTGCCCAAGGAAATCATTTCAAACATAGACCCAAAGTTTACATCCAATTTTTGGAAAGGTTTTTTCAAAGGATTTTGGACAAATCTAAATCTCAGTACAATGTATCACCTAGAGTTTGATGGGAAAACAAAGAGGACTAACAGAATAATTAGGGACATGCTCAAAATGTATGTGATAAACCAACCATCCAAGTGGAAAGATTATATCCCAATAATGAGGATCAAGACTCCTTAAAAATGAGCTCGTTCGAAGCCTTGTATGCCAGGACGTGTAACACACCAGAGAGTTGGGATAACCCAACAAACAGAGCTGCCATTGGGCCAGTTTTTTGAAGGGAACAAAAGAGTGGATGAAAAAAATCAAGGAGAATTTAAAGGTTGCGTAAGACAGACAAAAAATATTTGCAGACCAAAACATAGTTTTCAAAGATTTTAAAGTGGACAAACAGGTGTTTTTAAAAGTGAAAGCAAAGAGAAGTTCGCTAAGATTGGGTTGTTTCCCAAAATTGACAATAAGATACTGTGGGACTTTTGAAATCTTAGAGAAGATATCCCCAATTGCATACATGATATATTTTTTTGCATCCATGAGAGTACATAATGTATTCCATGTGTCCTTATTAAATAAATATGTGCTTGACCCTAACCACATAATTGATTGGATTGTGATCTAGGTGGAACATGAAGGAGATTTCTGGGTGGAACGAATGCGTATCCTGGACTGGAAATTAAAATTTATAAGGAACAAAGTGATAGGCCTACTAAAGGTCCAATGGACCTACTACGGTCTTGAAGACGCTACATGGGAGCACAAGGAGACTATACAAGAGAAATACCCATGAATTTTTGACAATTTTGAAGAAAACAAATATAAGAATGCAAGACTCCATTTCGGGTGGCTAGAGTTCCAGAATCACATCTTAGAGTCCTATCCAACCTGTGCTAGGTGCCCTGATAAAAGAATGGTACAACCTGATGGACTGAGAGCAACGAAGGGGGTACATTCCTTGGGTTAGAGGGTTGATAGGAACAACAAATTATGGTTGAAACTGTTTTTGGATTATAAAAATTGTAGAATTCTTATTTTTCAAAGTTGTTTGATGTAAATTTGTACATGTATATCAACATAGTGTTGTGTACCGATGATGGTGTATAATTGTAGGTGAGGGAGAATGTAACGTCCCCATTATAATCCCCTGTTTAACTAATGCTTAATGTAGATATAATGTATGGTTGTGGCCAAGCGATGCATATGCAAATTGTATTTCAGAATTTTAATAAATAAAATGTGATGCCATCTACTGAAGGATATGGACAGAGATGGGGGAATTATTAATCCACAAGAGAGGAGGGGTATAAAAAGGGAGTTTTTATTCATGAGTTTAATTCCCAAATCTCTTTCCTGATTTTAATGTGTTGAGTGAACCTTCTATTTTGTTGTTGACTCTCCCCAAAGCCAATCATTGAATGCATGTAAGAGGGTGGGTGTGAGGAGTCACATTCCATAGTTATTGGGAGCATGGGGATGAAGTAAAATCATATTAGTGAAGAGGGTAAGTCAATAAAGCAAGAAAAAGGGAGGAAATTCATATGGTGAAAGGGATAGTTTTAGGTAGTCATGTTTTTGCATGGGAAAGCAAAGAAAACAACATAGGATAGCACTAAAGCTGGAGAAACAATGGAGGGAAAATTTTGGAGCATTTGTGGAGATGAAGACTGAAGAAACACTTTGTCAATATTGTTGGAGAACTAGGTTTTCATGCTTGAAGAGTGAAATTCTATGAGAGTTTCACTGGAACAACTGTTAATTCGTATAAACCTAGCATCCGACCATTAATTCCAAGCAATTTTTTTTTACTGAATAATAGCACAACTAGGTTACTTAACCATTAAGATTCAGTAGAAGCAAAATATGAAACTAAACACATTGCACATGAGATTTGGGTAAACGCCCCAAGAAAAATCCCGAAGGGAAAACTAGATCCTTGTTGATTTTATTCATTAAAATCCTTGGGCTCCCATCCTGACATAATGGTCCATCAAAGGAATACAATGCAACAATATCCTAGCCCACATGGATGCTATCTCCCTTATTTCCCCTTTGCACCTTTCCTCAGCCCTTCCCACTTACACTTGGATGAACTCTCTTCACCCTCTCAATGAGATCTCCTCATTCTCTACTTAGCGTGTCTCATCCTCTCACCTAGGCTGTCTTTTATTACATTGGGTTAAACCTAAATATGAAACTCTAAATCTCCTTCAAGGTGATGAACGACCGAGATCTAATATCACGTTCACTTTAGATCAAACGACTAGGACTTAATTAACTCTCACTTAAGTTACTAATGCCAATAACTTAGGAATTTAACTTAATTAATCACATATTAATCTAAAAGGTCATTCACTTTAATTATTGACACATAACGCGAACTCCTAAGGTTCTTAGAGGTTACAAAGATGACTTCCACATTCTAGACACCGAGCCTATGTGGAAGTACATGTCCAATGATAAATACATCAACACTCCCTCTTAGCGAGGAAGGTACTTCTACCACCTGGAGGTGGCTCTATCTTCACTATCAAATCCGCTACCATGCCTGCTTTCCAATCCACCTTATTGGCGAATCCCTCTAACAAGAAAGTTATCCTTGCCATTTTTCACAAACCCTTATTTGAAGACTTACCTTTGATCATTCTCCTAGAAGCCTATTGCTCCTGAGCATCATGCATGGTCATCTTGTACCATGAATTCTTCTAGAAAGGGTTAGAAGACTGCTCTTTCCCACTTGAACTTCAAGGTTGACTCCCTCTGAGTTGCTCAGCCTTCGAATCTACCTACTCCTTATCCTTTGTCACTCTGCTGCTTACCATAGATCACATAAGATATGTATGTGCTACATCCTCTAGAATTGTTCAAAGCCCATCCATCCTAGAACAATACGTCAAAACCATTATTCTCAATCGTTGAGATTGAGTGAACACTCCTCCTAATTTCTGGCACCCATAACACGTTCGTCACTCTCAACACGCATCCTGACTCCATTAGGAATGACACTGTTCCATATCCCTTCACTACATGCTTGGTCCCCATACCAAGTTCCACATACGTATCTAAATTTGAGTTTATGAAGCTCTCAAACAACTCTCGTGCTCCTGTCATATGACACGTGGATCCACTATCTATTAGCCATGCACTAGTTGATATGGTGCACAAGGTAGTCTGGGAAACAAGTAAGAACTATGCTTATTCAAACTTATTAGCAAACTCATCTGCTTGAGCCTCTGCCGATGCAACTACCTTTGGTTGCATCTCGTTTCCACCCTTATTCTTGTTCGGACATTGACCTACATAGTGCCCAAAATTGCGACATGCATAACACTTGAATTTATGTATGTCCTTCTTCTTTCCAGTAGACTCTCCACTAACAAAATTCCTGAACTTTCCCTTCTTTTCCTGGCTGGAAAGATCAAGGTTCTCATCATCATTCTTGTGCCTGTCTCCATTCAACTCTTCATCACGAAGTTCCTCCTGAACAAAGTCATCCCAGAACCTCAAACAATCATGAATCTTCTCTCGTTCCATGACCCCTTTTATGAATGGTGTCCACTCCTTCGTGAATCCTTTGAGTTTCATCCTCACCAACTTTGAGTAATCCACTGCTTCCTCAATTGCAACCAATTCATCTCGAACCTATCAGATTTGGGTGAGATCAATCATCATTGTATATAATCCTGTCATCTTCGTTTCCCTGAGATTCTCTCTCAACACCATCTTGTGATTCTCATTCTTTCTTTGAAATAAAATCTTCAAAACCCCCCACATGTCCCTGACAATTGTCTTTCTCGATAAATGAGGGATCAAATGATCCTTCACTATGTCTAGGATTATTCTCATTGCTTTCATGTCTTTTAGCTTATGGACAACCAGATCTTTTGGATCTATTAGTGGGACCACAATGGAGTTGGAAAACTCCCAAATATCATTTTCCATCAAAACCAACATGATCCACTCCTTCCACGGACTATAGTTGGACACCCCATCCAACCTATGCTCGAATCACAAATCGGATGCGACCATCTCCACAACCTGCTGAAAAACTCAAAATATTGGTTGCTCGGACCTATTTCCTGGTATTGTTGCCTGCTTCTCGGGTTTGCTGTCTGTTGCCTGGGTTTGCTTCCCGCTGCCCAGGTTTGCTACATACTTCCTTGACCCTTTCCCGAATCTACTCACAGCCTTCTTCTGCTACCCAGGTCATTTTCTAGGCCGCTTGAGTAATCTCTAGGCGCTTCCTGACTACTTCTTCCTGCTGCCCGACAGGTTTTTGGGCTTCACAACAAATGTTTGGGCTAACCTGCTACCTTGGGCATATCCTCGATGTCCTAGTTGACCTACTGGAAACTTTGTTGACAATCTGGTGGCAACTGACGACTCCTGCGACAACCTATGACTCTCATTTTTTGCTAGTGGCTCCCTCGGCCCACCTCCTTAGTCGTCACAACTCCTCCATTGCTACAGTCATGACCTTAGCCGCTCCCCCATTTCCTGCTCTAACTCCTGCAGATATCCCTACTAAATATCCTGAGATGGTTTTTTTCTCAGTCGACGACTACATCCTCTTCTTCCACTCCTCAACCTTGATCTTCCCTGGTCATGCTGCATCCTTCTCTTCCCTTCACGTGAGTTCTCTCTCACACTCAACTATCTAGAAAGACGACTCTCTGCTTCTAGTGAATGACAACTCCACACGACTACCTCTCTTTGCAGCTTCACGCGAGATCTACCCCTCAACCATCTGTTTTCTACCGAGCTGCCTCTAGCTGCATCCTTTCTCCATGTCGTCACCTAGCCAGTCGACTACATGTACGACCTTCACTTCAGGCAATCTCAGCTCCTATGCACGGCTTCTAATATACATGTGCAACCTATTCCAATCTCTCCTTGCCGAAAACTGCTTTCACACACAAAATGATGACTTCTCTCTCAACAAATCGACTCACAACCTCCTTTAACGATCGATCCAACCATGACTGCCTCATCCCAATCCCAAGCCCTATCCACAAAAAATTACTCAACCAGATTTCTCTTCCATGATAGATCTGTTGTGGCCAATTTCTCTCCTACAACGTATTCGACCGTACGATGTACGGATCGTACAACGCTGTATGGAAGCAACCATACTATTGTACGATTTTTTTAAAATAATTTCTTTTACCCCACAGCTGTAATAAAATTTCCCGATGCAAATAAATATCGTTATTGCAAATCTGGCTCCTTCTTTCGGAATTGTAGCTATGATACCATGTTAATTCCTGTAAACCTAGAACCTGACCATTAATTCCAAGAAAAATAGGTTCATTGAATAATAGCACAACTAGGTTAATTAACCATTAAAAATTAGCGGAAGCAAAATAAGAAACCAAACACATTGCACACGAGATTTGGGTAAACATCCTTGGAAAAACCTTGAAGGGAAAACCAAATCCTTGTTGATTTTATTCATTAAAATAATTGGCCTCCCATCTTGGGACAATGGCCCATCAGAGGAATACAATGCAACAATAGCCTAGCCCACCTGGCTGCTATCTCCCTTTTTTCCCCTTTTCACTTTTCCTCAGCCTTTCCCACTCACACTTGGATGAAGTCTCTTCACCCACTCAATGAGATCTCCTCACAGTCTACTTAGTGTGTCTCATCCTCTCACCTAGGATGCCTTTTATTACATTGAGTTAACCCTAAATCCAAAACCCTATATCTCCTCTAAAGTGATCAACCGCTAAGATATAATATCACGTTCACTTTAGATATAATGGCTAGGAATTAATTAACTCTCACTTAAGTTACTAATGAAAATAAATTAGACATTTAACTTAATTAATCTCACATTAATCTAAAAGGTCATTCACTTTAATTATTGACACATAAAGTGAACTCCTAAGGTTCTAAGAGGTTACAAAGATGGCTTTCACATGCTAGACACCGAGCCTATGTGAAAGTACCTGTCTAATGCTAAATACATCATCAACAATAGGCTTGTTGTTGTTGTTGTTTCTTGGTAGTTTTCCTAGCAGTGAGCTCCCTTGAGTTTCCCAGTAGTGAGATTCCTAGTTACATGTGCTAGAGAGATCCTGATAAACAAATGGGATGCATGATGGACTGGGAGTAGTGAAGGGGTACATTCCTTGGGTTGGGAAGGTAGAGAGGAAGAGAGATGGAGGAAATTTGGGATAGTTGTAAGAGAATGTCAGTGGGTTGTGGGATTATCTAAGCTTTGAGTGGATAGTGAGAGACATCCTCTTTTGTGGATTTCTAGCCCCAACTTGGAGGTGACTTGCTATTGAGATTTGAAACAACAAGTCTATGGTTGGGTGGAATGTCCATTCCAAGCAGTTGGTTGCACAACTCTTTTAAAATATAAGTGTTTTATTTGTTTTCTGTGTGGTACTATGAGTTTTAACTGATATGTATTAACTCTATGTGTGATAATGAATTATATGTTGTTGTGATGAAATTATTAGCTACATTCATGTTAGTTTAGCATGTTGTAGCTACTTTTAAATTAATGGTATCAACAATTGGTTAAATATGTGTGTTTTGCTGTAGCTGGTAAAATACAAGATATGTTAGCAATTTTTTTTAAAATTTTATGAGTATTCTGCATGTAATGGGCCTCAACTGTGTTGGGGTATGTTACAAGAAACGACATAGATAAAAAAACTAGATGCATCTACAACGTAACATTGGGGTTTGGATTAAAATATGGGTAGATCCTCTAATTACAACAAGAAATATTGTAATTTTATGAAGAAAATGGTTATATTTTTGTTTGCTTATGTGAAAACATATTAAACCCTACAACTTCCCTACAACTTGAGTTGTAGTGTTCCAAACTGGCTACTTTTGAATGTAAAAACGTAATTGTACATCTCCCTTTGTCCTAATTCTTTTTCCAACTCTTATTCAATATCAAAAGGTCTTTAAATCTAGCTATTACAGATATTACAATATTTTATTCTTGAGATCTCATGGACAATTGAACATACTACTTTCTAAAAAAAAATTAAGTTACACATTTCATGGGTGAAAATTGGAATCAACCAAAGATTTTGTTATGGTTGTGGCAGTGACAACGGTCTTAATATTAGGAATTGGGGAATCTTCACCCTAAATTTTTTATAAATATCTTTATATGTATAAAAAGAAAAGGAAAGTGGATACACACACACACACATATACATATATATATATAAGTTAGAGAAAGTAAACATATTGATATTAGACAATTTTTTAAGGAAAAATAACTTGGTGAACTTACCAAAATCTGAGGGCAACACACATACACACACACATAATGACAACTTTTTGGTACTTGTGAAATAATTTCTTATTCATAGACAATAAGATGCCTCATTTCTCTACTCAAACATGGGAACCATTTATATTCACAAAGAAACATATTCTTCCCTTCATACATTTCAACACTTCCAACCTCCTAGGAAGAAAATTATTTGTTGATAG
>ML797498.1:15572-37876 GCA_009831015.1 Picea engelmannii
GTCGATGAGACTTGCGCAACCTTTAGTTGCTATGCGACAAAAAGTATTATCCATTAGAAAACTTAGGATAAAATTATACAATGGGTAGCACTAAGCTTACCCTTTCCCATTTTTTCACTAAGGCCTTATTTCCTAAGGCAAAAATGAGCAAATTTACTCAAGCAAAGGGTATTTTAACAATCTGTTTTCAATTTTTATTGAAATAAACATCACTAACCTAAATCCTAACCTAATCAACTAACACATTAATCCAACTTATATTGTTGGATTAATTATTACTCTAACTTATCTAATTTGGCCAAGATTAAACTGTTTGACCAAATTTATTCACTAACCTATCAACATAAATTCAAAGGGTTTGATCATGATTAAACAATATGAGTCAAACCAAATTTATTTTTCATGGGGTTTTATATTTTCTCTTTTTTATTTTATTTTTATCTTTCATTATTTTTATACCCTCTTTTCATTTTTTCTATTTTAATTCATTTTTCTTTTTCTTTTTCTTTCTTTTCTTTTTCTTTTTGTAAATCATTTGTAGAATAAAATATTATTTACAATAAAATATGACTAGAGGAAGAAATTATAATCACTAGGTGAAACTATGAAATATAGGGTTATAACAACAACCACTTTATTATTTAATTTATGTCTTGGTCAACCACTTTGACTATTCAATCTTCTCATCACAACTACTTTACCATAATTGCCAAACTCACAAATTGTTGTTGCAACTAATTTATTTTTAATTATTTTCTTAATGAAAAACCTATACCCATGATTAACTTTTAGTTTCACCCACTTTGACTAGTCAACTTCTTCTAGGAGTTTCTAGAGTAATTTGACTTCTTTGACCTTTGAGAGGCTTCTAGATAACTCATGACGGTTCTCCAACTTCACAAGGCCATAACTCTCTAACCGTGAGGAGTTATGTGACGTTCCGCATATCAATAGAAATGGCATGACATGTACTATCCATATAGAATAGTATTACTTGTAAATTCCTTGATATTCATGCCCTTATACCTAAAAGAGACTCGGGTCCCTTACCCATACATTTGTGCTACTGAAATTCTCTATCAAACTTCTCCAAGGGTTGACATCAATCACGAAGGGTTGAAATCAATCTACAATATCACTCTCCAATGGTTGACATCAATGGAAACCAACAATCCATACCAACTACCCATCAACCTAAGCCAATTGTCTGACAATATCAAGTTAAAACCATATCAAAATAGATGCCAGACACCCGACCTCTAAAGTACTTTTTTAAGGGATGGGGCATCAAAATTTCAGTTTTATCAATCACCTCAAATACCTGTAACTAGGGTCCCATTGAATTAGATTCGACGAGGGTTTTCCAATGATTATAAATTTGTCCAGATATGTGTTATGGATTGCAATTTATGGCCCTTCAAAGTTCTTTAATCCTTCATGGACTAGAGTCTCTCACAACCACGTGGCACCCACGTGCCTCCCTATCACCCAACACTCCACATCATCATAGTATGCGAAGACTCTCCCAACCAAGAGTTGACATTTGTCTAGCTCCTATAGGCCTACTAAGTTAATTAATCATTAACATAGTGAAATCCCACTCCTTACTAAATCTCCAAGGGCACTTAGGGTTATTAATATTAGTTAACGCTTAAGTATCCAGACTTTGGAGAAATTTCCTCGTCATGAATTTGTGAATAAACCCAATTCAGTTGCTTCATAAATCTTGATCCTCTTTCTTGGTCAGGTCCTTTTCATACCCTTGGTCTTCATCACCTGCCTTGAATAATTTTGGATAACAAGCATATTAATCACAATTTCATGTGAAAACATCTTTATGTTGTGAAAAATTCAAGAGGAAAGATTCCATAGTATAGCACAATAATTATATGTGCAGTTCATGGATTTGCATCCATATGGTTGTCTTGTTATCTTATCTCACTATTTTTCCTTGACATACCCATTGTGTGCATGATCCCAATCAATAGTTTATAAGAATTATCAAAGTCTCCTCTTCCTTGCGGTCACTAACCCTACATGCCCAGGCTCATGCATCCTCTTCTCTGATATACAGTCCCTTGGTCGATCCATCTTGTCTTGCCAAGGCTTTCTCACACAAGAAGAGTTATAAAGACTTCATTGAGCCTTACAGTCGAGGTGTCGCTCAGACTTTCTCTGTCGAGGCGTCCCTCCGGCTTATGTTACCACAACACAACATATTCTAGGGCGATCATGGCTTACCACATGGTTCTCATGTCTCAACAATAACCTCTTTCATGCTTTCCAACTTGACAAACTTCATATTTCCTCCCTAGACATATCTTTTTCGTCTCACTTGTATCACATGTATACAAAAATTATGAGATATTGTCATCAATTTCAAATTCATAATTTTCTTGCAAATCTGTCACCCACAGATTTCCAAATTCCACATTTATTTTCAGATTTGTTCCACACAAGAACCATATTCACACATATGGGACTTTCCTTCCCATAGTAGTTTGTCTTAGCAAGCAATTGGTCTTCCTTATGGGCTTACACCATTTCCATCTCCAAGACCCTTTTGTTCCTGCAATTTCAACATTCCTTGGCCAAACAAATTTTTAGTTTTCATGCACATTATATTTTCAAAATCATGCATACTAATAGTCCAAGTCATTTTCATCTATTCAAGGGTACAAATAAAAAGGAAATATCATTATTTACGTATGCATCCTTTCAACATACCAAATTTTCCAAATGAAACTCAAATATCAGTTGATTTTAATCAATGTGCCAATATTCATGGCCACATTCATACCCAATTTACCCTTACATTGGGTTCAAGTTTGCCATACTTATGACAAGCACTTTGCCATGGTGTGTTGGAGCTCAACCAACCTCTTCACCATAGGTTTAATCATTCTCATTCACTCTTACAACATGGCTATACTTCCTGCTATAGGCTGATTACGATCCCAAATCAACACATATGAAACTAAAAGTTTCTCTTAAATGCACCCAAGCATTCTTCCTTCATTAGTAACCAGGGCGCCAACACTCATGTCCACCCAAAATTCTCTTTTATTTAACACCTCTACAATTCAAGTGGAGTATTGGAAGGTCCTCCTTCCTTAATGGGAAATCCATTGTCTGCCCTCTTATGCAAACATGCATTTCCTCAATGCATTCCATGCAATGTGCTAACTATGAGCACCTTTATTCCCAATCTCCCTAGATTGGTCATTGTACCCATGGTACTCCTTACTCATGCATTTTTTTGCAAGGATTATAACTCATCCTTGATTGGCATAGACTTCCTCTCTTTATTATTTAGATTTTTCTTTCCTGAATCTTACTTTGCTTGGGTAGCAATAACATGCAATAACCACTCAAAATTATTCTCATATTAGTAAGATAATGAAATATTTTTAGAAGGGATTCTTACCAAATCCCTTCATACCTTATGCCATACATGCATGAAAATTTTTATACCTATTCTGGCTACTAGCACCCTTTTTTTCTGTTTTTTACCTCATCAGTAGTGCTTCTTGGGGCTCCCAAAGTCCCCTCAACAATCTTTTAACAACAACCTTCTCCCATTCATCCTCTTCTTTGAGGTTTTCTACCATTGGTAATTGTCTTTCCCAACAGTTTCAATTTCTTTTTACACATGACATACATCACAATTATATTAGTCATCACGTGAAATACAAATGCATGTATCATAACATTCCAATCAATAAAACGGTTTCAGATATGTCCTAGCACATCTTTATGCAGTTCATCACATTATCGTTAATGTTTTCATGAGTGCAACACAAACAATTCTCAATTTTTTTTATAATCATACAATCATCATTACTATGGTGTCAAAACATTTATTTTCATCATCACACCAATTTCTCATCCCAGACAAAACATAATTTATAGCATGAAAGGAGTTAAGGGCTCTTCCCTTCTTCTTCTTTTTCCAACTCCTTCTACATAGCCTAGGATTTTTCAGTCCAGTTGAGTTACTCCAAGGGCTCATTGCCATTACCCATGCATGGATTTAACCAAGTTTATACATTTTTGTTCATTTTCCTTTTTACCAATTGTACTTGTCTCCACAACTTCTCTTTTAAGGCTTACAACTCTATTAAGCAATTCATAGTTTTAAGGTGAGAGAAGTATTCCTCCTTTTTTTTCTTCTTTTCTTTTGCAATTTACTCCCTATTGGGATCTCCATACTCTTTTCCTTGAGCAACATTGGTTAGGCTCACCCTAACCTATTGGATACATTAACACGCTCCAATAGCAAATTTTTTGTTCATAATGAATCATGAACCTGTGCATTATGCACATTACCATTCAGTTATCAGAATGGTCAACATTCATTTGTTAGTCTTCCACTCGTACATTTTTTTTTAGAATGTAATCCAAGATTATTATATAAATAGGATTGTAGCTCACTGTTTAATTCTCAACAGTCATTAAGGTTGTGATTTTGTTCTCCTGACGGAGTTTTTACATAGTTCCTTCACAGCGAACTCCTTTGGCATGCAAATTCCTTATTGCATATCCATCGCTATCTTTGATGGTATCAACCTTGAGTTAGCTTCAGTTGTTTACCAAATATTTCATAAGGAATATAAACATGCATCTTTGTTATGCATTCAAATTATTTATCCACACATATTCCTTGTTTTTTTTAACTTACATCAATGATGTACTTAACCACATGCATAATCATAAGCCTATGTGTAGCTACCATAGGTATATTTCACAGCTCACATACATCTTTACTTAAAAATCATTCAACTCGTGATTGTTCACAATCATTCTCATGTGATCCTGAAAGGCATAATCATGTTTCCTCTTATCATGACAACAAAGCATCCTTGCTCATTTACTCTTACATCTATTTATACTAGCCTTTCTTGAGGGAATGGAGCACATTCCCTTCAAGCTATCATTCAAAACAAAACTTTCATGACTCTTCAGAATAGAGTCAACCTTGCATCCATGGTATTCATTCAATCTTGTCAAGTGCAATTCTTTCCTTACATTTCACTCATACGTCATACATGTGCATCATTTTCATGTTTAACATCATTCGTTCATATCTATTCGGTCTTAATATCAGTCCTTATATCAAGCAACCTTACGATGCATTAAATCCATGCACTCATGCATAAATAAACACAACTAAAAATTAATCATGCAAGCTCATTGCTTGCCCCCTTTCCATGTAATTCATACACATGGACATATCATACTTCCAGATCCTTCTCCCAAGGATCTTACTACCATTCTCATAAAAATTCTCATAAAGACACTCAACACTGAGCTTCCCTCTTAGTTGAGAGCTTGCAGTCATTTGCATGATATCCACATCGCAAGTTTAACAAACATAGTAATAACTATGTCCTTCTTTCCATATGACAACAACCAACAAGAAAGTATTCTTGCCTCTGGTATTACAAAGTTATTCAACAACCCAAAAATATTATCTGGGCAACTCCAATAGTGCTCAAGGAAATAAGACAACGTATCAAGCTTCTCTTTCAAGACTCAAACCATTTTTGGTTAACATACATTTTGATCAAGGGAATCCTTTTCTAGATTCCCTCTCACCACTACTTGAGCATATCAAGTCATACCTTATATGGATGCCATCCACCTCTGGATGTCAATCTGACCCATTGGTCATCTAGAAGTGCTCCAACACTTCCCTTACCACATTTAGGATCAACATTTCATTAACCATTTTACCTCATTTATAATGAATTTTAATGTCTAATAACATTTGGACTATTTTATTAAAGCTCAAATACAATTTTTGAAGTATGTTACTTACTAAGTATTTTAATACAGAACTCCAGAGTATCTCTAGATAATAATTATTCTTGGGTAGAAAGTCTATCTATTTCCTTTTAAAATTTTGTAGAGGTTCTAGTTGTTTTTCCTATTCTTATTAAAACAGAAGATAGGTTGTAAATGTAGATCAACCTTAACCATTACACCCAAAATTCTTCCTTCTGTTCAACAACAGTGAGGGGCGGAGGTCACTCTCCTCCCACAAGAATTTTGGCATATTGGTTTTCTATCCACCAAACAAGGGAGACTACTGTGATTGCTCGCTCAATCACTCCATATTTTTGTAGCTATGTTTATCAGCTTGATTAGAAAAAAAATTCCCAACAATTCTTGCACCCAGAAACAACTTTGTTTCTCAGTTGCCTTTAGATCCATAAAGTTGCACATGCTCTCCCTTTTCAGAAAATGGTCACCAGACCCATTCCTCTTGCTTAGAAACACCCTTAAGTTAATAGGGATACACACTTCCCTAGCACAACCATGAGCTTTTGAACTTGCTCATGTCATCTCACTTCTTCCACGAGGTTCATTCTCAATCCTCATGACTTATTTTATTCTACAAAGAGGGATTACCCCAGTAGGAAGTTTTTCATTTATAACAGGTCAAGTAGGTTTATCTCACCTACTCCAATAAGGCCTCTAGACATGGAGGATTGTTCTCCCAATTCCAAATCATTCATTTAATCAACAGTTTTAATTAACAAAGGCTTCATAATCCCACTTTTTAGGCAATTCCTACCACCTATTCAGTTCATTTTCCTTCTGGACTCAAGTACTCCTTAAAACATGTTTATGCCATTTGCATCCAAGTTTTATTATTCATTACCCTCGGCATAATCCCCCTTTTGTAGGACTGACTATCATTTCTCCAAAAGAAATGATAGGCTTCTTTTGCCACAGTCTAGCATGATTCAATTTCGTTGGGTAGAATCCCAACTGAATTTTAATCTGCATCCTTCTCCTCAAGGAACTTATGCAAATAATTTCCATACAATAGTAATACTCTCAACAGGCTCATATTGGCCTTGGTAAACTAGTCTTATGACCGTTCTCTGACCCATCCAGGCCTGTGTTTGAATCATGCTCCGCTAGATAGGGTAGGGCAGGGTGCCCTCTCCCTTAAAGTTTTCCAACAAAGAAAAATAATCACTTGAATCTTTCGTGAGCCCAAGTAGGCCAAGTGTTATTGCCCGCTTTGATACCACTCTATCACACACCTGACCCCTAAAGTACCTTTTTAATGGACGGGGCATAAAAATTTCACTTTTATCAATCACCTCAAATCCCTGTAACTAGGGTCCCATTGTCTTTGGTTCGACGAGGGTTTTCCAATGATTATAAATTTGTCCAGATATGCGTTTTCGATTGCAAGTTATGGCCCTTCAAAGTTCTTTAAGCCTTCATTGACTAGAGTCTATGATAGCCACGTGGCACCCACGTGGCTCCCTGTCACCCGACACTCCACATCATCATAATATACAAAGACTCTCCCAACCAAGAGTTGACATTTTTCTAGCTCCTATAGGCCTACTAAGTTAATTAATCACTGACATAGCGAAATCACAGTCCTTACTAAATCTCCAAGGGAACTTAGGGTTATTAATATTAGTTAACGCCTAAGTCTCTGGACTTTGGTGAAAGTTCCTCATCATGAATTTGTGAATAAACACAATTCTCTTGAACGTCGAAGTTCTGGAGAGGGTCCCACTCATTTTATTTCTTATGTTTAAAACATTATAACATGGGGAAGCAGTAGATTGGTCTGGGCCTTCAGCCCTTTTTACTTGTTCTATTTCTCCAATGTCTCAGAGTCCCGGACTCTCGCAGGGTCCACACTTACACGTGGTTACACATTGAACGACGAGATAGGAACCAGTGGATCGGGGCCTTCGACCACTTTAACCATAGTGTCTCAGTATCCCAACTATCCCGAAGTTCTAAGGTCTTGCCACGTAGCTCTGGCCTTCAACTGTATTGGAGCATATGCTCTAACACCCTAAGCCTCTTGGAGTTTCAAGCTCCCAAACTCCTTGGGTCCCATTAGCCATTAGGTTAAGAAACTATGCACCAAGGGGTGACATGTGGAAAAATATGGAGATGACACTTGGCCCAATCGAAAGGTGACACGTGTCAAGTTCCATTTGGCACATAAGTTCTATGAAAATCATGAATCGAGATGACACATGGCATGCATCATATGGTTCCACGTCACCCTAGGTGACATCAACATGCTACGTCACTCCAGGAACATCCTGCTTCTCCTACTAGCAGAAACGCACGGAGCTCCGAAGTCCCGAACTCCCTCCAGTCGACCATCCAACATCCTCTATCCAATGGTCGAGATGGATCCAGGTGGATCCTTAGATCTACGGACTTCGTCACTTCATGACTTTGGCATTCGAGGTTTTTTTTGTTTAGTTTCCTTTTTACTCCCGAAGTGGTCAGCGTCGGACTGACCATGGCCTAGATCCAACGGTCAAAAGAGAGGTCTGGAAGTATCCTCGAATCAACGGTCCTCGTCGCTTCGTGACTTTAAAATCAGAGGTTTTGTTGTTTATTTTCCTTTTTACTCCCGAAGTGGTCAGCACCGGACTGACCACAGTCTAGATCCAATGGTCAAAAGAGAGATACTGAAGTATCCTCGAATCAATGTTCCTCGTCGCTCCATGACTTCGACATTCAGGGGTTTTGCTATTTAGTTTCCTTTTTACTCCCGAAGTGGTCAGTGCTAGACTAACCACGATATAGATCCAATGGTGAAAAGAGAGATCCCAAAGTATCCCCGAATCGACAGTCCTCGTTGCTTCGTGACTTCAACATTCGAGTTTTTTTTTGTTACACTGTTTTTTTGCCTCAGAGCATTGGGGTCCTAAAGTTTGGGTAGCATAGTTCCTTTGAGGTTTTGGGTCATGGTCATATGGGATATTAACAAGTCTATGGCTACACTCTCTATCCCATTCTCCTCTTCGACCTCTAAAGTCTCGGAGTTCTGAAGGAGACCCATTTATATTACGCTAATTACAACTTAATGTAATTACTAATATTTATTAACCAAGTGACTTTGTAGGTCTGAACCTTTAGTGGTTTTAACTCATGAGTTCTATCACCCAAAACACTCTAGAGTCCCAAATCTCTGAACCCCTAGATCCCTAGCTCCTTTTGGGTATGATCCAACGACCCAAATCTATCCTTGCAACCAGATCAACGGTTGTTGTGGATTCTTCTGTACTTTGCAGCTCAGCTTCCCTTCAACAAGGGATTAAAACCATGGTTTTCATAGGTTGTGGCCTTGGTCTGCATTCTACTAGTGTTATACCTTCTGAGCTTGCAAATACTCCGAATGAAGTGTGGGCGCACTTATTGCGCTTATCCTGGAATTTAGAACTTAGAGAGTTATTAACCTCTACACAAATTGCATATGCTCTGTGCACCCTCGCACTACCTCTCTTGAGCTTAACAAACCCTTTTTCTAGGACACCTAAAACAATTGGAAGTATAGACATGCATACATGGAACTGTGCCTATGGTCAACAAAATCACATGTTATTTCCTTTAATTTGAGATACTACAGGGGGCTCAAGAATTTACATGTACAAATCATGTTCAAACCATATAGTTCCTTACTTGCTTAAATACACAATCAAGCAAAATAAAGAAAAACAATCTAATAATAAAAAAAGCATGCACATCCCTAAAACGATCATAGGATATTCAACCTTAATTTATAGTTACAGTTCAATTTCACAGGGTATGGGAATACTTATCTATTACAAGTGGAAACCATCCAACTGACTATGGGTGTTTGCCTCTCCACCCAACTGTAGGCTCATAGACATTCACTCTTAGCACTTTTTCCACCCCTGTGCTAAGCCATGATATCACTAGGGGAAACTCCTGCAATTTCTCAGAGAATATCTCTCTATCACAGCCTCTACGAGGTTTATCATATGCTTCCTTAGCATCAAGCTCATGGCCCTCATCTCTCAGGAGTCCTCTTATTGTTCTCTCCTGTAACTAGAACAATTTAATTCGTTAGTTCTTCTCTGAACTGGATATCCTCACGCACTCTCATCTTTCTCTCAGCATATCCCGGTCGCACACCCCACTGTGAGCATGGTCTCCTTCTTTTCTACCTTTGTGTTTATTCTTGCACACCTTATTTCCTCCGTAGGAAGGTTCTGGGCCTGTCCTCTTCCTTCTATCAGAAGGATCTTGGGTTAATCTGGGCCTACAGGAAACTACACTCTGTGGTACTTCAGGCTGACAGTTTTCTGTCTCCTCAGCCAGACCCAGACAACCAACCCTTTTCTCATTAACTGATTTTTCCTTGGGATTAGGATGAGGCTTATTATTTCAACAAAGAGAATTTGGGTCATTTTGACATAATGAACCCTCTCAACAATTTACTCACTCTTTCCTCTAGTGATATCATGGCCAATACTTCAAGGATTCACCCCCACAGTAAATTATTGGCAATCTAAATAATAATACATTTACATTGTTCACATTCCATAGCATGGTAATCATAATTAATGATTAATTACAAATTGGGGGAAACATGGGTATTACAATAGATCACTGCAAGCCTATGAAAATCAATAACTACAAGCATATATTATTTATAACCTTTGTATTATTTTTCTATGGTGTCTTAGGGTACACTCCTCATGTCATGTTCTCATCAATGACCCTCTTGGCCTCTACAATTTTTTTTTTTTTTTTAAATATAGATTTGTCAACATTATATGGTCTTTGTTTTATGTCTAGATCTTTGCCATCCTTTTGGAGCTTGCTGATGTACTCTCTAAATTTGTTCACAACCATAGAAAATGAAGTCACCTATAAAATTAATTGATGATGCATAATCAAATATAAAATGTGAAGGACTAGAAACATGAGTGAATACATAAAAGACTAATTTGAGCATATTTCACTTGATATGGGTTCTCCTCCTCTTGGTAGTATCATAGATTCTATGAAGAGCCCATTTTCACTAAATTGTACATTTGGGAACCTTATACATATATGTTGTAATGCTCTTTGCTTACTAGAACTATTTATATTAGTGCAATGTGTATGGTATTCTTTCAACCACTCCTTTGTGACAGTGCCAGAAATTCCATTATGTAAAATTATGACATTGCCAAATTTCAAAACCTCTCTTTTATTAGTAACTTATATATCATCATAAAGAATTGTTTCTTCTCTATATTTTTCCAAAATGGATCTTCATCTTTGGTAATCTTTGTCTCTACTCCCTATGCTCAAACATTAATATGCACGCCATAGAATGAAGAAGTACGGTGAAATATGCAGTATATTGGATTCACTTACAATTTAAATTTCACTGAAAAACGCAAGATAAATCATACAATGGATAACTTGCTTAGATCTACTGCAATTGAGATCCCTAGAACTTTCTCCTTGCTACAATAAATGTAAGTAATTTATATCAAGGTATGGTCTCTCTTTTTTGGTTATACTCTTTATAAATGTTGCAAGTTTTTTTTATTAAGATTTTTTGCAACATAAAATAGACTATAGCAAGTAACAATTATAATTATAAATGCAACTCTTCATAAAATAAATACATATTTTTCAATATTATATAAAAATCATAATGTAACTATAACCCAACGGGGGATCCTTATTTCTACCTTCATCGGTTGCAATTATTTCTTTTTCTTCTCTGACATGTTCATCGTCCTTTTCTCTATGTTTAGTATCATCATCTGAAGATACTCCACCAAAATTCATATGACGTATAGATCTAATATTACAATTATACACTACTAAATTAAGTACATAATGACTGCATGAAGAAGGGATGGATCCAGAGGATGCGGGTGTTGGTGAGTGTTAGGGTTAACAGGAGGGGTTTGGTTTTCGGGTGCTAGCAGGGGTGTGTGTGGGCTCTTGTCGGGCTAGAGCGATGATAACTAGATGCCATGGCCAGGGTAGAGGAAGGGGGAGAGCCCATTACCTCAGAATCTGATGGTCTCTTCTCGTTTATTTCAACCGGTTTGGAGGGACGTGGTGATATGGAATCTTGGAAGTCGTCTGGTGGGGAGTGGGGTGACCTTTCGACCGAGAATCCTAGGATGGATGTCAGTGATCTTGGGTTGACATTGACTGAGGATTTTGTGGGTTTGGAGTCTTTGTTGTCAGGTGTGACAAGTTCGAGGTTTACCTCCACGAGTGACTTGTTGTTTTCTGGTGGTTTGGGTTTCTCGGTGGGTTGGGATAGAGATCACACAAGGAACACTGGTCTGGTTGAGGATTTTGAGAAAGGTTTGTTTTTTTCTATGGGGGAGGCAGGTTTGGGGGGTTATGGCCCCGTTATTGGTCATCTGGTCGAGAGGGGAAATTGGGGGTCTATCCCAAAAGAATCTTTGGGTTTTATCACACATCTGGCTTTCTCACCGTCTAATATTTTACTAGACATGAATAGTTCTTTGGGAGGTGTGGGGGAGGTTGGGGGTGTATCAGCAGGGGTTGTAAAACAATGTGGGGTAGGTAAGGTGCTTGAAACAAGAGTGGAAAACCCTTCAATCGATCCTTAGAGGTTAGAAAGACATGCAAATAGACAGAAGGGTGTTGGGGGTTGTTTATCTTTTTTTCAAAAGGTATTCGTTGTGCTCGAGACAAGAAGAGATATGAGTGTATGGTCTTTGGGGAAGACATAGATATGGACAGGGTGGTCGATTTCTCCGAGTTGGCGGTGGTTGGTAGAGTTAGGGGAAAAAGTTGGGTATGGATTTTCTGAAGGAGTGGATAAACAAAAAATGGCTCAAAGACATCTCAAAGATACCACTCATTCGTTTATTGTCGAGGGGATGGTTTGCCTTCATTTTCTCTTCCAGGGAGGATGTAAATTGGGTTTTGTTGAAGGTGTGGAGTATGGTTGAAATGCCCATTGCTCTCAAAAGGTGGACTCCTACTTTTGATGCAAAGAAGGAGAGGGTAGATGAGGAACCAATTTGGGTCAGGTTGTCGGGTCTTCCTATGCAGGTATAGAATTCTGCTAGGATTGCTGGGATTGGTAATATGTTGGGAAGTTATATTGAAGAGGATATGTCTTTCGAAGATATAGGTCTAATGTCAATGGCGACGATTTTGGTGAGGATAAATTTGCGCCTAGGCCTACTTCAGGAGCTAACTATTGAATCGACGGTGGGAACCTTTTTTCATATCTTAGATTATGAAGGAATCCCCTTCAGATATTGCAGGTGCCATGCCTATGGTCACGGGATCACAGAGTGTCCTCTACCATACAAAAGAAAACTCTGCTTCACTAAGGGATATGTGCCACCAAATTGACCCTCGGGGCCATCTCTAGAGGTGCAGTTGGCAGATGGTGGCCACAAGGAGGAGGCAAGGGACTCTCCTTCGGGCAAGGTTTTTTTGGGTATTCCTCAAAACACTTTGGAAAACTACTCGGTTCCTTCTTCGATGGATGGTTCAATGCTCCCTTTTCCTTCAACGACTACTCTTCGACATGAGCAAGATTTTCCGGGTAAGTATTTTATGGGTGTCTCTTTGTCTGTTATTTTTTCACTTTCTAATGTTGGGAATGTGGGTGAGGTTTTGGGTAGTGATGGATCCCTTACTACTTGAGGTTTGAAGGGGCTTACAACTGTGAATATGGTTTCTCTTACCTGTCCTTTGGCTTCTAGTGGGTTGAGTTTTCCCCCTTCTTTGGTCACGCCTATTATGGGGCCTTCGATGTTGGGGGGCTCCTCACCTTTTTTGGTCTCGTCTCTACTTTTTCCGGTTGCATTTGAGGCAGAAGGGGTCTTCACATCTACTCCTCTGAGATTATCCTCGTGTCCATCTTCCCCTTCTTTCTCAGCAGAGGTCTCCACTACCTTTCTTCCAACCCTGTATGTTACCCCATCAACCTCTATAAAATCCTCTTCAGATGATAGTAGGGTATGCTACCATCTTAGAAATAGGTCAGTTGTCAAGGGGGACCCTACGAGGGATGAAGAATTTGGAATGGGAGGGAGAGGTCTGGGATCTTTCCCTCAAATTTCACTTTCTAGTAAAGGTAGAGGTCAAAAATCACACCTTTTTTTTGGCTCAAGATAGGGCCAGGATCAATTTGGCTTCTGGTCAAGAGTCTTCCATTAAATGGGTGCTTAGAGAAAAGAAAACCCTTGGGGAGGTTAGCTCATTAAAATCCTGTCATTCAATTTTTGTGGGTTGGCGAACCCATAAAAAAAATCATCTCTGCGGAGGTTAGTGGATTTGAACTCACCGGATGTTATTCTGTTACAAGAAACGTTAGGGCTTAGTGAAACAATGGTGAAGGCTCTTGAGTCTTGGTTTATAGGTTGGAAGTTTGATGCGGTGGATGCTAGGGGGCGTTCTGGCGGGTTGGCTACTGGGTGGCTCACAAAGACTTGTAACTATGAAAGTGTTTGGGGTTTTGAGTCGGGGATTGGTATGACCTTTTTCTCTTTTGGATTAGGGTGCAATGTGATTATTATCAATGTTTATGGGCCTTACCTAGATAGACAATGATACTAGTACTCTTTAGCTGGAAGCTCCTGGCTTAGTGGGAAGAAGATTATTCTTGGAGGGGATTTAAAATTTTCTTTAGGGGTTGCTAAGGTTTGGGGACCGCGTGTTGTCCCAGATTCTTTAACCAATTTTTTTCAAAACTTTTTGGACTAGCATGGGTTGATTGATGTCGAGCCCTTAAAAATGAATCCAAGTTGGTGTAATAAAAGGGTTGGGGATGATAGGTGGCTAAGAATTTGGAAAATTTCTTATTGTCGGAGGATTTATTGGAATCTTTAGAATTGGTCAGACAGTGGGTTTCTTGTGGGGGGGAATATGACCATAATACAATTGTGTTGGAGTTAAGTGGTAGAAGTAGAAGAGCATTGAGCCCTTTTAAATTCTTTGAAGGATTGATTTCAGATCCATCATATCAAGATTTAGTTAGGGGCTTGTGGACTCCAATCTCCACTATTAATCAGATCCCTGTGGCTGTATAGTTTCTGGGGAACCTTAAAAGGTTTAAACAAGCTACTATTTCTTGGGCTCGGGAGAAAAAGTTCAAGGAGGAACAAGAACCGAGACACATCGAATTATCTCTCCTGGAGATTCGGGAAGGTGAAGGGGAGGGGTTATTAAATCTTTGTGAAAAGGAGAATCGAGTTCGTTTGGAGAAAAGGCATAGAGTTTTATTAGAGGAAAAAGAAGCTTCGTGGAGGTTAAAGAGCCGTGCGATTTGGATTTCTTGTGGCTATGAAAATACCAAAAAATTTTCAAGCATATGCCAAAGGCAGGAAATTGGATAATACTGTCTAGGGGCTAAGGAAGAGGGAAGGAGATGTGGTTACTTCTTTTGAAGGCTTGGCCTCACTGGGTATTGAACACTTTAGTGACTTATTCAAGGCCCAGGAGGGGTCGTCCATTGCAGAAATTGTATAGGTTGCTCAGTTATTCCCTCGGTTTGTGGAGGAGGAAGACAATGAAAATTTAACAACAACAGTTTCTGAAAAGGAATTATTGGAAGTTATCCACTCTTTTCAAAAATGGAAAAGCCCAGGTCTAGATGGCTGGCCTATTGAGTTTTATCTAGGTTTTTTTTATCTGATTGGTCCTGATGTTATGAAGGTGGTCGAGGAATAAAGGGTGAATGGTTATATATATAACTTTTTGAACTCTACGTATATTGAACTCATACCAAATTCAAATAATCCCTCTTCCTTTGACGTCTTTCGACCAATCTCGTTATGCAATTGTCTTTATAAGATTATTTCAAAGGTTATTAGTAGAAGGTTAAAGGTTATTTTTTCCAAAATATCTCCATTGAACAGTTTGTCTTTTTGGAAGGAAGGAAAATCCATGAGGCTATTGGAGTAGCCCAAGAAGGACTACACAACATAAAAACTGAGAAACTTAGAGGAGTTGTTGTGAAAATTGATCTATAAAAAGCTTAAGACCGAGTAAATTGGTTGTATTTAAGGTTGCTTATGATTCATCTTGGGTTTGGGTTGGATTTTACCAATTGGGTGATGGGGTGTCTGTCTTCGGTATCCTTCTCTATTCTTATCAATGGTTCAACCTGTTCTTTTTTTCAAGCCGAAAGAGGCCTTTGATAGGGGTTCCCTTTGTCACCATTACTCTTTCTCTTAGTGGTAGAAGGACTTAGTCGTTTTATGGTAGTGGAAAAGAACTCTGGTAGATTCAAAGGTATCAAAATCTCCCCTGGTATGTACATCACTCACTTACTATTTGTTGATGATATCCTAATATTTTGTGATGGTATGAAGAGAGATGCTGACAAATTATTTGAAGGGCTTACTCTATTTACAAAATTAACTGGTATGATGATTAATGCTCAAAAATCAAGTATTCTCTTTGCTTTTGTCGAGGAAGAATTGCACATCTTTGGCAGCAGGGCCGAATTGTTGAGGCTATTCAGTGATCTAGTAGGGCGTGGAATCTTCCAGCTTGGGGGTTGATACTTCATACAACCCAGATCTTTCTTGTATTGGTATTCATGGTGTATTCAACCTTTGGAGGCTTATAGTATGTTCTTGGAGCATTTTGTAGCAGCTCCTATTGTGTGATTGGATCCATCTGTTGAGCATTCCAAATCGGCCTCTTCATTGTATCAGGTTCTTCTATTTATGAATAAAGTCATATCTGAGGTGTTTTGGCTTGTCTATCATATTGTTGATCTTGCATATGGTTGAGGTATGTTCCATTACGGTATCTTCTTATTTATTGCTACAAAACATATATAAATTCATCATCATAAACCCTAAGGATGAAATCAAGAGGTCAACCTGCAAGTAAACACATACAAACAAGTAAATCAACAAAGTGTTTGGCAAAATGCCACAACCAGTAAAAGTTTAAAAAGACACCCAAAACTGTGATGTTCCTGGCATGTTGGCTTGGGAACATTATAGTGGTATCAGAGCTTAGATTCCTTCTAGCCAGTGGGAATTAGCGCATGCATGTAGAGCCATAGAGGGGTCTTCCATAAGAGGAGATGGATATTGAGGATTTTTCTAGAGAGACTGTACGTAGTAGATGGGAATATTACTACAACCTTAGGGAGAGAACTAGGGCTCAAGTAACATTTCAACAATATTTATCCATGAAATATCCTAGGTGGAGAACATATGAGATTACATTCTGGGTCAAGCAAATAGGAATACATGGCCACAACAGCTAGATGGAGAGAAGCACAGAGTAACCCCACACCCATTAGGAGCACACAACTTTGATACAGTTGCAAGGTGCCTTGGGAACCAAATCATAGGTGTAGAGGTAAGGGTAAGAAGCACATTATTGAGGTGCACTATGACAGTGATGATGAGCTATGTGAGGATGGAGCGATAGATTCTTATTTGGAGCAGTTTGATGATGATAGTGACTCTTGCATATAGGCTAGTGAGGATAGTGACCCTTGCACATTGGAGGGACAGTCGGGTGGACAGGAAGGTAGCACCAATGTATCAATAGACATATCACATACCATTGATGACCTTACACCTCAACAGAGTGGTGACACTAGTCAGGATTCACATGTGCTAGCACCTATAGATGACAAGCACCCTATGGTGACCATTGCACATCTGTCATCGTTCCATACACTTATGACCGCCACATCACATGAAGATAGCAGTGGCATTTCAGATGTGATGGAGGATCCATGTGTGAGGGATGTGCACTATGGACATATGGATCCCCAGACCCAGGGGGAGAGACATGACTTGGAGACAGTGGACCTTATACATACCTATCAACATGAGGAGATTGAGTCACCTCTTTCAGATACTCCATTAGTTGAGAAAACTATGAAGATTTACATCTTGATGGGACACTTACTTCCAGGACCAGCCTGTAGTGATGAGGATGTACTCCTCATTGATTAGGATAATCATAGCACGTGTCTGGACACATATATATGGGATCCAGGCGCAATTGATAGTAGTAGGGTGAGTACACAGGAGGATACAACTTCTCATACAGGATACAATGTGATTTAGAGGGAAATAACATCTAGTGATGAGGTGCAGTGGCATACAAGAGGACCCAGTGGCACAATAAACAATGGGTAGTTCAATACTTCATATTTTGCAGAGAGTGTTTTTGGGGATTCCAGTGTTGGCACTAGTAGTGAGAGATATGAGGTGGCACCCCAACATGACTATGACCAAGAGTCACACTACTTGATAGGACAGTTGAGAGTTAGTGAGGATATGATCATGGTAGCCACCAGGCACATTGATGACATGCATGCATTGGTGACAGATTACTGTTGGAGGACATCGGTGGCACATGGTAGTTCAGATGAGGGATTTTCCATACTCTCAGGGAGAGAGTATCTATGATGAGGACCGACTACCAGCAGTTGTTGACAGAAAGGGATTACCTATTGAGGATTGGTGTGATGTATCATGATGTTCTGAGGGAGCAGGAGTCAAAGGTGGACATACTCACTCAGGAGTTGGAGAGCACTCGGGGATTCTTGAGCAGCACATAGACAACCCTTCAAGAATCATAGTCCATATCAGAGGAGCCTCCTGAGGAGATTTGTCAGAGATCCACTTCATCTATCTTTGTGGATACTTAGATATGTCAGTCAGTCACATTGCCAGAGGATGTTGGTGGTATAGCAGAGGACCACCAGTTGATAGAGGACACTTCCATTTGGGTTCCGAGAGTGGTTGACCTTCAAGTAGAGGTTGATCCAGTAGTACACCCAGGATCTATGGTGCAACAAGAGTATACATGATATGACATGAGTATGCCAGGGCATACAGTTATGAGTGATAGTTCACAGAGACAGGTCGAGATATGCAGTCAATTTCAGATGGATGTATTGGATTGTAGCGAGGATACACACTTAGGGGAGTATGCAGATGTCACTCCTTTGCAGCAACACATATTTATGAGATCTCACCTTCATCGTTTCAGTAGTTGCATGGGGGATGAGAGATGGAGATTGGTTTACCAGCAGTTGGAGGAGTTACTTCCAATTGTACCTGATGATTGGGGTTTAGTGATGACTACAGGCGAGCAGTTATCATGGGTACTGGTAGATGTGATTTTGGTCGAATCCTTGGGATTGACCAAGGAAGGTGGTATTTTTCAGTCCTATGGTCAGCTAAAAATGTCTTTGTTATCCTTTCCTGACACTTTTATCATGAACAATAGCATGAGGAGAGATGGATAGTGGCTAAGGACATGGGGAGTGGCTAGGTCGAGACCACCTAACATGAGTGTTTTTACGGCATCCAGTCAGATAGAGGTGGGTCGTCATAGGCAACCAATTGAGACTTGGTACGTGATGGTGAGCATCATAGGCCAGATGATAGAAGATGAGCACCGAGGGATTATGACAGTGATCAGTCTCACACATGAGCCGTTAGAGGAGATTGGAAGTGATAAACTTCCAAGTTTTCCATGGGCTCAGGGAGTTCACTTGGTTAGCAAGATGTTTCACTACGTGATGACCCAAGTTGTGCCAGAGAGCCACATACGCCACCATGGGTTGGTTTGGAGTGGGCCTGCAGGGATTTTTCCGATGGAGCGAGGCAACGTTTCACTCTTGATCATCATGATCAGACATGGAGATGGTTGCACAGGTACTACTTCCACACAGATGTCTTTACAGATGTAGTTTCTGGACAACAGGTCTAATTGTCACAGGTACTTCATTTTGAGGATCCAGGAGTGGAGGATCCAGTATATAGATATGGAGCAGTCAGGCATGGTCAAAGTAGTGTAGGGCTAGCATGGTGATCTTCGACATAGGTTAGCATGGGATCCAGGGATTGCAAGTTTGAGAATTTTTTAGACTGACAGGGGCGAGTGGACCTTTGTAGGGGAAAGTTATTTTAACTTTCCATTGAGCTTCAGTGTCGAGGGGAGAACATCACTTGAGGGTGTCTCACAGAGGTCTTGTAGTACCTCATTCTAGCATCAGCATGAGCAGTTGATGGAGGCCGTGTTGATCTTGGTAGGGGCTTGGAGGTTGAACTCATTTTGAGATGAGGCCATGTGTCATGTGCAGGAGATTCTCAGGGTTGATATATTTCAGGACTATGCTTCACAGGATACTGCAATTCACTTCCTGATATGGGATCCAGGTGGTGGAGTGTATGATAGTTCATCTTTGGACGAGTTCTACTGTGTGGCTTACAAGTGGACATGGGATCCTGGTATTATACTTGGAGGGATTTGGTTATTGCTTGAGGACAACCAATATTATAACAGGGAGGACTATAATGTCCCTAATTTGGGACATCATTACATTACAGAGGGTTATGATGACCAGAGTAGCCAGTTGGAGATTATAGCGAGTACAAACACTATTGAGGGATATTTTGGGGTCCAGCTTGCATCGCTCATCCTATTTCATCATTATGATCCATTCCACATAGATCGTCTTTGGTTCCGTTGCATTCCGATGATTTCCATGATTTTGAGTATTTTGAGCTATATGTTAATTAAATGCACCGAGGAGGTCATTTTGGGCACATTACTTGGAGGAACCTCTTAGTGTAATAGCTCATTGGAATTAGGAGGGACAACACTACATGATAGGATGATGAGAAGTGACTTTCAGTGGCCAGGGAAGCCACAAGGAGAGATAAGGCACTTTTCAGGGGTAAAAAGATTAATTAATTAATTAAAGTGATTTAATTAATTAATTAATAATTAAAAAAGAAAAGTCACTTTGGAGAGACAAGTGAGCAGGAAGTATAAAGAAGAGGCAAGGGAATATATTCTCTCATTCATTCATGTATGATTATCATTTTGATATTTGGATTCTAGCTAGAGAGCCCATACCTTGGGGGTTTTGAGGGTTTTGACTTAACAAACCCTAGAGGACGATTCGATGGTGAAATATTCCACCTAGCTTGTCCCAAGCTTGGTCTCAGGGATGAAATACTCTCCCACACCATTCTATTTCAGATCTACGTAGTTCAGGAGGGTTCTACACCAGCCACATGCACATGAAGAGAAGGAGGGTGCACCATTGGGGGTTTCCAGCAAGGGGAGTGCACCATCCATTGAGGGAATTTCATTCTAGGTGATTGGCAGGGATTCTGGAGATTCTAGTACTTGGGTTTTCATTGCAAGGCCATGGCCATTATATATAGTTAATTCCAGTGGAGTTTTATGTGTCATTTGATTTATTGGATGCATGGGACGAATTGGAGGAGAGGAGCACACTTCAGAAAGGGATTTCAACCATTTGGTAGATTAGATCTTCATCATTTCGCTTGGGACTTCACCAGGGAGGTAACCCAGCCCCGATTTATCACTCTAGTAGTTTTGTGGAGCATTTGGAGGCCTCTAGGAGACAAGCCAAATTATCTAGGGTTTCAGGCATTCAGGGGGGCGCACCATTCCTTGGAGGAGAGTCAGATCCATGAGTTTGAGAGGGATCTTGGAGATTTGAGCACCTGGGTTGTTCTTGCCTTTACCTGATCTATTATTTGGCATATTTACTGGAGTGATTGGACATATTTGACGGCAGGGCCGAATTGTTGAGGCTATTCAGTGATCCAGTAGGGTGTGGCATCTTCCAGCTTCGAGGTTGATACTTCATACGACCCAGATCTTTCTTGTATTGGTATTCATGGTGTATTCATCCTTTGGAGGCTTATAGTATCTTCTTGGAGCATTTTGTAGCAGCTCCTATTGTGTTATTGGATCCATCTGTTGAGCATTCCAGATCGACATCTTCATTGTATTAGGTTCTTCTATTTATGAATAAAATCAGATCTGAGGTGTTTTGGCTTGTCTATCATATTGTTGATCTTGCATATGGTTGAGCTATGTTCCATTACGATATCTTCTTGTTTATTGTTGCAACACATATATAAATTCATCATCATAAACCCTAAGTCCGAAATCAAGAGGTCAACCTGCAAGTAAACACATACAAACAAGTAAATCAACAAAGTGTTTGACGAAATGCCACAACTAGTAAAAGTTTAAAAAGACACCCAAAACCGTGATGTTCCTGGCATGTTGGCTTGGGAACATTACAAAAAATCAAGGAAACTTTCTTTCTCTTACTTATGGAGGGGAAATAAGGATAATAAGGTGGTTCCTTTGGTTCGGTGGGAGAAAATTGCGATGCCAAAGACCCTCGGGGGATGGGGACTTAAAAATATATTTTTGATCTCTAAAACACTTGCAACAAAACGCTTGTGGAGATTGATAAATAACCAAAATATCTGGACTAATGTTGTTTATCAGAAATGCATGGATCCTCTTTCAATACATGAGTGGATTAGGAATCCAATTCTTCAAACGTACAAAATCTCTGTTATTTGGAAAGCAGTTTTAAAGGCCTTTGTGGTGGTGGGGAATTGTTTATCTTGGAGAATTGGATCTGGACAATCAGTTAGGTTTGGATTGGACCCGTGGGCGAGATGCAATTGAGAACACTTACTCAACGCAGAATTACG
>ML797498.1:37886-58436 GCA_009831015.1 Picea engelmannii
GGGGGGGGTGTTATTTCTTTTTAGCTCAAGTTAGGGACCCAAACACTTCAAATATATGGAATCAAGGCTAGAAAAGTGGGAGACTACTGAGTCTTGATGGGAACGACCTTTTTTCTTTAGGACAGGTGCATGCAGTCTCTTTAGAGAGAAAATATTCGTTTGAAGGATCAGGAGGATGAACTCCTTTGGGATGGGGACCCAGGTGGGGATTACACTCTAAAAGCAGGTTATGTTCAAATAAGTGTATAATTATTCAAGAGAGAATCATTTTGGTGGTGGAAGAAACTTTGGAAGCAAATCTGTCCTGCTAAAGGGAAAATTCTAGTTTGGTTTATTTTGGAGAATAAATTCCCAACGTGGGACAATCTTCATAAGTGAAAATTCAATGGTCCTAGTTGGTGTTCACTCTGTAAAGAATAGGTTGAGATTGTCGACCATGTTTTTATGTGTTGTACCTTCATGTTATCAATATGGGCAAAATCTTACAAATTACTCAATACTCCTGATCGCTGGCAGGGAATTTTCTTTGAAGTCGCCTTGAAAGATTGGCTATTGGCGAGGGACCATCAAGAAAACAAGGATTTTCCTTTCATTCTCGCCTGGGTGATTTGGATGGCATGGAACAATTCAATTTTGAGGGATGAGGTCCACTCGACCTCTCGAATGGCTACTGCTTGTCTTGGCATTTTTGAACATTTTAAAACCTTGGGAAGGGTGGGATTTGGAAATCTTCGGGATATACTGGAGGAAGTTATAGAGAAGGAAAGGCCATGGGCCTATTTTGATGGGGAAGCCTCGGGGGATCAGTTATTGTGTGTGGGGGGGGTGGATGTATTTACATTACCACATGACATTTTTTTTCTTCTCAAGTCTAGATTGGGAGCCGGTTCAAATAACTACTCTAAGATATTGGCATTAAAACCTTTGTTATTATTTGTTGTGGAAAAGGGGTGCAAAACTTTATAGGTTTTCAAGGATTCCTTACTAATCATCAACTGGATGAACAGAGTAAAAAGATGTCACATATCCCGTCTTGTGCCAATTTTTGAGGAATTTATGAGAATTATTATTGCTTTTGACTCTATATATTTCTCTCATATATATAGGGAACGAAACCAGTTGGCTGATAGGCTTTTCAAAGAAGCCTCGCATCTAGACTATGGTCGGTGGCATATTGAAGAACAATCAACAGAGGGCAGATTTGGCTACTATCATAGGCCTTTCCATGAATGACACATTTAAGAGATAATCTGGTTATTAGAGACCCAAAGCATAAAACTATTTGGTGTTTTTTTTGTATATGTATAGGCAACATAATAATCAAGCTATCAATGATTTTTGTTTTAAAAATATACAAATATTGTAAGGCTATGAGACAATTTTGATACTTTGATGCTAAATGATAAGGAGGTTAATGGTGGTATGACAAAGATGTCCTTTGTTGAAACTATAGTTTTGGAAGTGTTTCCATTACAAGTTAATACATACATGGCTATTTTTTCATAGCCAGTATATACCTATGAATGTAATTTTGTATCTACTTAATGAAATTACGAATTTTTTTGTGGAAAAAAAAATTGAAGTACATAAAACCCATGGAATAAAATATATGCATAATTTGACATGAGAACTAAAAACACACATGCATAACATCAACATATGCATTCTTAACCTCATATCGAATGAGCATGCTAGAGTAGTAGTTTCAAATGTATACAAGACAACCAAGGAAAAGTTCATTAAAAATAGCATATATATGGTAAGGATAGAGTTTCGAAATGATATTCAATCAAAGTTTGAATACAAGGTCAAAGAAACCTCTAACCTCATCTGATCATTTCTACTTGCACCAATCCATTGGAGTTAGTTATTGTCAAATTTGACAAAAAAATAATAGTAGAAGTGTTGGCTCTCAATTGTGGAAACTAGTAAAAATGTGTTATAAAATATATGTTTCGGTATATATGGATTCCTAAATTGTCATATATAAGAAAAAATTGTTCAAACTTTAACCTATGTTTCTTGTAAAACTACACTATGACATCTCTCCATTCATAATTTAGGGTTAATTTTAGTGAGTGCTTTTTTTTATCCCAAGGAATTTTAAGTATGCATACAATTTATATAAAAGTAATGCAATTAACCAAATATCATTTACTATGGTCAAATTCTATGATAACTTGGGTACTATGGATTTCATAGTTTTGAAATCCAACATATGTAAGGCACAAAAAATGTCATTTTCATTTATCTCCTTACAAGCTCAAATATTTTTTGATATTTTAAACATTAATTTATAAAACATACAAACTAGCTCTTCTCGTGTTTTATGGTAAGTGTATTGAATTCAATGTCTCTAACTTGGAAGTAATTCCTATTGATATTTGTAGTTAAGATGGAAATGGTGGATAAATTTGGGCTATGAGAAAATTTGATCCTATCATTTGAAGTTGGACTTAGGGGTCTAGGTAAATAGAGCACTATTGGGATGAACACTTTAGATGCTACATCCCTTAAGTTTAGATGCTACATCCATTTATCACTTCCTTTCAATCTCAAGGAGGATAAAATAAAGAGTGAGAAGGAACTGATGACACACTCCCCTGTACAACTCTCTCTTAGGATTATATACCCTTTGTTTTTATGATTCATAAACAAGGGACTTATATCCCACTCGCTTCACCAACATAGATACTATGCAAAATATGTGTTTGATCTCTATCTCAGTCTTGTACATAGTTCCCAGTGTGAAGAAAGGTCACTAGGCCTATGTTCCTCTATCCTTCATAAGGACATCTAACTTCTCTCAGCTGCAAGGATTCTTCTTGGGTGTGCCCATCACACAACAAACAACTGGAAACACAATGGCAACAAGGTCAACAATAGAATGTACCTTGGTTTTCTAGTATGCCCAAGCTAAATGCTCCACAAGGATGTTTGGCCTTGTGGGTCTCTTAACTACAAAAATATGTGTTTTGGTTTTCAAATCTGTGAATGAAGCATATAGCCAAGCCACATGAAGAAAACAATGGATTCCTTCAACCACTCCTAGTAATGTTAGACATTATAATTATCTATAACTTGAACTAAGGTTGAGAGGTGCACGAGCTCAATCAAAGTTCAAGACAAGTGGTACCAAATTAGGTTAGAGTCATTATTAATTATAACATGCTCTTCAAGATCAACATAATAAATTATTGTAATGGAACACAAGAAATCAACCTAACTATGTGCATAATACTACAAAGAAGACAGACCCATGCTACAATCGACTCTAATATCACCTTATTAGACTCTTTGAAATTTCACCAAGGAGCAAGCAAACATTTGTGGCCCCTTATTACAATGAATATAGAATCCATTGGATGATGATGGAGCTTTACAAGCTACTTATAGTAGACCCTCTCTTGCACAAACTCAACACACTCCTTTCTCCTCAATGCAACAATAAATGAGGATGTTGCACGCAGTGCTCATTATATTGAGAATTTGAGGACAAATCCATTATCCTTTGTGTGCATTGCACTAGATAGAGATTAGGGTTTTTGTTGGTTATATAGTGATCCACTTAACGCCATGTACCCAAAGAATCGCTTGAAAACCAACCAATTTGTTTATCCAAAGGAGAAATTGACCCGAGCAAGGATCAAGTCGACTAGATTGAAGACTGTGGCACCCAACAATGATGCATATAGACTATACGGCCTCCATACAGTTGTGTATTGTCAATAACATGATGAACTCACCTCTCATTTACAATCAAATGGCTACACAACCTGTGGAAATTCTTCAACTCCCAGGTAAGGTAAAGAAATTCAGCTAGGCAATGGAATGGACTGAGAGACAATGCAAACGATATGAAGGGAGAGAAAAAATGACCCACATATTAGGGAAGTAAACCAAACAAATCGAATTTGTTAATATTAAGTGCAAATAATGGAAACTAAGCTAAGAATTTGCAACAAACACTTAATGGGAGTCATAGATTTCCATAGCCTAAGTGAATCAAACGATGGGAAATATAGAATTGTCGGTGTTCTCCGTGGCATGCACAAATAATGAAATCTCACTCCATAAAATAATCAAACAAAAATTAAATATGAAAAAGAACACCATTAAACACAAAATGAATATAGTGATTTTACATTGGAACCAAATGGAAAAACCAGCTTTGAATGGGGTTCAATGATTCATTCTGCCATCTCCCAAATAATGTTTTCTTCCTCTCTTTGGTTCTTCATCTTCTGGCCAAAAATCCCCTTGATAATGATATGGAATGAGGAAATAAGGAGAGCTAGGGTGTAAGGGAAGGCCAACAGACATGGTTTCTTCCATTCCTCATTTTTCTCCTCTATTATTATTTTTTTCCATTTCATTAATTCTAAAAAAAAACGATTTCCTCACGTTTTTATTTTTTTGTCTCATTTGACTTTACATTTGCCTATGTTTTACATAGTTTACATAATATTCATATATTTCTAGTTTGTCTTATAGGAACTAAGTATTACCCATTCATCAGTTCAGATCCATTCAAATCACACCTCCCTATTGAGGGGATTTTTGGTCTCCAAAAGCTCAAGGAAACCAATATGGATCAATGTACTTCTCTTTGCTTCTCCAGAATGTGGCTCTAATCTTGGATCCTAGCTATAGCTCTAACTATAGCTATGGCTCTGACTCATAGCTCTGGTCCTTGGCTATGGATCTAGAATTGGTTTTGGATTGCTTATTCCTCCAATGCATAAATCCTTTCACTGACTCTCAGCTCTTAAAGCAATATCCAGGTCCAAACTTTGGACTCAACATCCATTCCCATCTCCATATCTTCCTTGGAGATAGTCCATCTTGGAATCCATGGGCTAAGTTGAATGCTAGTATTCTTGTTCAGTGTGATACCAATATGTTTCCATCACATATCAGTCATATGCAAGGAAGTGTGGCCTCCTTCTTCAACTAGGATCGGTTGCTTCCAGGATGGAAACAACTCTTTGGTTCTTGCACATGCTTGCAATCACACCATGAAGTTCTTAAAAAACCCTCCAAAGGTCATTAAACTTTGTGCACCAATCTCTAACACATCTCTAAAAAGGGATTCTTTAGATGCAAAATAAAAAACAACCATTGGAATGTTGATGTCCTTGTCATCAATTTGTTTTCCATCTTGTCAGTCACATAGACCTCATGTCCACCGCTTCTTGGAAAAATTCTACCTCTTGAATTGGAGATGCACACAACTCTTCATCTTCCACAATATTCACTCTCCACACTCTTCTCTTGGATATGTGGTTGATGGGATGAAGCTTTGAATGAAGCCACCAACACTTTGCTTCCTAATTTTTACTCAAATAGAAGTGGTGGAAAAAGTTATTGTTGTTGCTACAAGGACTTCTTGACATGCTCCTCCCCTCTATGTGACTCTGAGTTCACAGTTGAATTGGATAAGTCTTCTTGCCATTCTTCCTCTAAAAATAATCAGGCTTGTGGCATGTGACTTGCTTCTCCGAGGAGGTTGACTCACAATGACCATTATTTCCACAATATGAGATTTCCTCTGCATATCAACAACTAGTAATTTCATGGCCTCTCTTCTTGCAACAATGACAGACAAAAAATGTCTTGTTTGACATAGACCTCTTGGTATTCTTCTTCTTCTTTCCTTGGATGATCTTCTTGATGCTTTTTCCAAGTGTAGGTGTAGGCTATCTTTGTGAACTCTCCTCATTATTTCCCTTCTTCAATCCACCACAAGAAATTTGAGGTGGTGGTAGGATTCCACCTTCATTGATTGTTGTTTCTCCTTTTCCTCATGAAAAAATCAACTATGGAATGTCTTTGGATTTTATGAATATGGTATTCATGGTCACGGGTTTTTCACACTAGTAAATTTGGGTTATTTTGTGACGGTCATTTCAATTCTTTTGCAACGTTATGTCGTGGAGATGGTGATGAAGCTTGGACCCCCCCAAATGTCTCATCATGTGTCGTGGAAATTGAGATGAACCTAGGATTTCGTCGCAAGCGAGACTACCCAATGATGTCATCATGAGCGAGACGACCCAAGGAGATCGTCACAAGAAAGATGGCCCAAAGATGTCATCATAAGCAAGACGACCTAACAATATCGTCACGAGTGAGACGACCCAAGGAGATCGTTGCAAATGAGACGACCCAAGGATGTCTTCGCACGCGAGACAACCCAAGGATGTTGTCATGAGCGAGACGACCCAAGGATGTTGCCGCGAGCGTGACGACCCAAGGATGTTGTTGTGAGAGAGATGACATAAGGAGATTGTCGCAAACGAGTCGACCTAAGGATATCGTTGCTAGAGATGAGCTATCAATACCATTGAATAAATATCAATACCATCGACGATATAATTCGTTGCAAGAGCAACGAGCTCTCAGCATTTAAAAAAAAAAATGAAAAAATATTCTACTATTATGTTTGCATGAATTCTAATTGTATGCAATAAACCAATAGATAATGTCATATTTGACACCTCTAGCACATCAATAGTATAATAGATAATATTCTCATATAAATCCAAGTTGGAGCTATGGGTTTCAACCAATCTTATTTTTATTGGTCAATATTTATCCTATTGGGGTAGGTTAACTTACCTTAGTCATATATCCTCCACATTTCAAAAATAAATATGCACATGAACTTAGTCTTAGTAACAACAAAATAGAAACCTAAGATGAAAAACATTATAACTAGTCCCATATGAGCATCTACTAATCAAATAACAAAAGTTCATAAGAAAGTTATAGGTTCATAATTAGTTTGGATTCTAATTATGGAAAAGTGTCTTGGATTTACTTATCTAGTCAAGATAGGTACATCCAACCACATATTTAACATCTAGTCAATTGCAACATCCAACCATTATCATGATTCCAAATTTCATTGAACCCTTCAACTTGAAGTTTGTACATGGAACATAGGATATAATGACGAGGTGTATGGCCCCAACAATGAGAATTAGGGATATATCAATTTTCAATGGTCACCTGAAAATAATTTCCTTTAATGTAAATTGATGTTTCCATGTTAGAAAAAGTTAACAGAAACATTCATGGTCCATGCTCTTAGCTAAGTCATCCTTGATTAACTTTGTATATGTACGTTAATTAGTAGTGAAAGTAATTGACTAGAAAACATAAGCAGTATACCATAAAGGATACATGTCACAAAAAAGTATGCATAATTTAAGCAAGTACCAAACAAGGATTTAAAGTATTTTGCAACAATCTACAAAAAAATTATAATGCCTTGGTGAGGCTTGATCTAGCAATAGTTGTAGATGTTCTTGATAGGGGCACTCACCAAGGGAAAATGTGTTGCACTAATAAAAGTGCACTAGTAGTGGAAAACCATGAGGATGCCAAGTTTTTGATAGATAACAACATTATCATGTAGTCTGAGCAGTGTGTTGAAGCACTTAGGTAGGAAAACCTTTGATTTCAATACAATGGAACAATTCAAGAAAGATTTCATGAGTTTGAGCACTTGCTGAGTGTGATTCATCATTGCAGAGACCAACAAGATGAAAGTGATGAAAAAAAATTCTATGTAATGTTTAGTAGGGTCTATGTGAACTAGAATTGAATGCTATTATAGGAGAGTGGTTAACCATTTCAAATAGGGTGTTCAATAAATTTGCGATGAGAAAGACTAAAAAAACTTAAGAAAAATAAAGGTTTTGGTAGAACCTTTTCCAACTGTGGAAGAAATTGGGCAACTTTTGAGTGACTTAGAGGAATGAAGCACTAATTTCAATGACCAAGAAACAGTTGAAGAAAACACATCAATAGATTTGGAACATGTTGAAGTGTTGGAGACATAGTGGTGTGGTGTTTCACCCAACCAGCAGTTGGCTAGCCAAGTTGCTAAGTATATTAATGCAGTTCTTAATGAAGCATTTGAGGTGCCACACGAGTTTTTGGATGAACTTGGTTGTTGCACTGTACATGAGGAAGTCTATGGTGAACAAGAAAATAGTGCCAACAACCATGAAAGTGTGTACATCATACGTCAAAAGTGTCATAACCGAGCATCAAGCAAAACCAAATAATTTTGGAATGAGTTTCAACTTTCAAAAGAGAGTAGATGCCACACAACTAGACTGATGGATGTGAAAAAGAGCATACCATGTCCTGTGAAAAAGAAACTATAATGCATACCATGTCTTGTTGAGTCTTTATTGTTGTCAAATTATCAATTAGTTGGAGTCCACTAATTTTTGCATGAGCCATTGGTACAACATCTAGAGCATCTGCAAATGCGCGAACTACATATTGTAGTAAATAAAAACATAATTATATTTAATTTTTAGTAAAAACCAAAAAATATTTTTAATACATGTCAATAAATATTAATAGAAATTAAAACCAACAATATTGCAAACAGTAAACACCATTGATATTCTTTTTTGTAAAATCCATATGAGAGGAGATTAAATAGTGACACACACACACACACACACACACACACACACATCTCAGATGTGATGGCTTGAATAAAATCCTCTTGGTTTCGAGAATAATTTATTGGAGTCTTCTAATCTTGGAGAAAACCTCCCTCGATCTGAAAGAGCAACAACAAAGTGATAATTTTCTTTTAGTCTTCATTAGTTTTCTAGTCCAGCTCTTAAGTAATTCTTCAGCCTCCATGTCTTCATTTTCTAGGGGCTCTTCAATAGCTGATGTTTCTTCGACCCTCTCATGCCGAGCATTCCTAGTCTCGTACCCACGGTGTGGATGTTTCTTTGAGGGGCCATCACCTACAAAAACAAAAAATATTAAATTTATATGGCCAATTTTTAAATATCATTGAATTAGTTCACTAATATTAAGAAAAAACTATGCAATGTAATTATTTACCTGGTCCACTAGTGGGCATCATTGGAATGGTTGCCCTGTACTCTTGATCTTTAGGTCAAGGAGGCTCAACTACGACATTATTTTCCATTGAAATGACAAAATTTATAAGGACAAAATCGTAAATGTATAAGTAATAAAAATTAGAAGTACAAAATTTATAAGTAAGAAATTATTAAGTATATGATTAATATACAATCATTTTACCATAGTGGGCCTCAGTCACAGGAACATCATGGGGTTGCACCCCACTGGGATGGGGTTGCTTAGGAGCACCATGATCTTCTGGCCACGTTGCATTATCAACGCACTGTTGTCCAGTACTAATGTTTTCGTTGATAATGTTGCTCATCTTATTAAAAAAAAGAAAGACATTAAAGTTATGGACGATATCAAACATTTATGTATTTTATAAGTAATGAAAGGTTAACGTGGATTGATTTTTATTTACCTTATCCCGCAAACTAGATCTTGGGGTTTGTCCCAATCTTTTCCTACGATCAACGAAAAATTTATAGTCATACTTGTAACCAAGTCGAAGGTATTCCTCCATGGTTTCAGTTCCAAATTCATCGCCCTGCATTGCACAAGATTATATATTTTTAATGTTATTGGATGCAATTACCTAAACTTTGTAAGTCGATACAAATAATATTGTTAAGATGTTTGGGTACTTACGATTCGTGAATTTAACCTCGAGTAGCCGCCCTGGCCTAGCCTGTGCTGGCCATGTTTGGAAATCCTTTCTCTGGTTGCCTTCGAAGTGTCAAGAAACCTATCATCAAAAGTTTCAAGTATGTTATATACCACACTTTTATTTAGATCTAAAGAAAATTAAAGGTATTGAATTCAAAATATTTTAATTTACCTTGGGGTACTGGTTATTTGCTCTCCTATTTTTCTCAATTTCTTTTCTTTTGCATCATCAATGAGTGCCTTCCACTCCCTCTATATAATCAAGGGAGGGTGCTCATACCTAGGGTTGACTGCCAAGTTTTATATATACACATCTCACATATATTTTAAATATTCTCCCGCTGCAGAGGCAACCACTTTTTTATTGAAGATCTCTACTCCAAAGAGGCCTTCAAGATAATCCAAAAGTTCCTTTTTGAGATTGGAATTCCGGAAATTCCACCTCGTGCGTACGGTTTCCCCAAAAATCAACAAGGCCTTTCTCTCCAGGTGCCTATAAAAATGGTCATTTCTTACACACAAAAAGATATGATCATTAATTTAAAAATAATAATCTGGATTATTTATGTTTGATATGGACAACATGAAACATTTAAAATATGAAAAAAATACCTGGGAGTATTATTTGTTTTAATGTAAGTCCGTTATCATCGACCAAAAATGTGCACGGAAGGGTCCCCGTGCTGGTCACACGTCTAGCTCCAGGAAATTCACCCATATCAACCACATCATCAGCCTCATCTTTGTCACCACCTCTAGAGCCTGGCCGTTGTGAGAATGACTGGTGATGTGTGTCATGGATTCCATCTAAAGGTGTGGAAGATGGAGAAGTAAACAATCTAGAATCTATATGAAGACTCGCGTCAAGACTCTGTGGCGTCTCTGCAGCTCCACTACTACCGGCACTGGGATGAAGAAGATTGAAATATCTCTATATAAGAAAGAAAATGTTTTTTCGTTAGATAATGTAAAAGTTAAAAAATAAACTATCATAATTGAACTTATCAGTACATAAAAAAAATCACTTTAAATTATGGTTATTACTTGATATGTCATAAGTTGTGTCATAACCAGATTGGTCCTTTATATGACGTTGGGAGTTTGATTTGCATGGTCTAAAAAGCAAGCAAGTTCCTTGTAATGATCTTCTTTTTAATCATTACCATTGGATCGAGGGATGAATACAACTCCTCCTCATCCGGAGAATCATGATCATCATGGCCTGCAGACTACATATTTCAACAAAATCAATGTTATTTCAGTTATATAAACAAATGAAATAACTAATCGTCATACATATAAAATTATATAAACAAATAATAAAATTCACGTAAAATCAAAATCGAATTTGTTAATCGTTTACATGTTCTGCGGCTGCCCCTTTTCGACAATCATCCTGCCACATTATAATATAATTAGAACCCCGAAACATTTAAAAAAATGTTAACGATAACAAAAAATTGGTCGCCACACAAATAAAGTTATATAAATAAATAATAAAATTTGCATTATGTATAAATTGAAATTGTTAATCGTTTACATGTTTTGCGGCTGACACTTTTCCACGATAAACCTCCCACATTATTATAAATTTGGGACCATGAAATATTTAAAACATTGTTAAAGATACAAAAAATATAATTCAATAAGTATAGGTTGCTTAAAGAGGTGTTTCATAAGTACCCACACACTATTAGTCGATGTTTCAATTCGATTCAAATGGTAATCCACTAATATCTCTTCCCTGAGAGCTATCTTTTTTATTGTGCACACGACTACCCGATTCCATTTGCATCCCTCATATATGCAATTTGGTTTCTTGTTTGTTGTCCCGGGTCATATGTTGTTTATAAACCCTGTGATATTGCCGAAATATTTAGGCCTTCCATCAATATAGATAGTTGCTCCCTTATTTTTATCATTGTTTATTAATTGCATATAATTTGCGGCGAGTGCATATCTTTGGATACTTCGCATGTAACGGACCAGCCGCATCCAATCGTTATAATTGTATCATGATCCGACATAGTCCATCAATTCAGTTATTTTATTTTCTTTTACAAGTATTCCATCCATGGAAAATAGCCCCAGGCCATGCAGGGAGGATGGTGCAATGCGATACATCCTATTGTTGAAAATTAAGTTAGTGTCTAACAGAGGCAGTTCCTTAGGTACCCATTTTTTCACTAGATGTTTATACCTGAGTGACACCTCTATGTCTCCTATTCTCTCATCATCATAAGAGCATGATCCTCCTTTGGCAAGAAAAAATTCCATGTGTCTATGAAATTTTCTTCTGACCTTTTCACCTATGGTCCTTGTTCGTGTATCATATCTACTAAACACAGTCGCATTTCTCTATATTTGTCACGAGTTTCCCTCACTCGAGGAAGAAATATATGACGGGTACATGTTGGGTTGTACCTTCAGTCAATCTAATCAGATATATAGTTAGCTAGGATTGTAAGAATATAGTGAGATATCTAAAATGATACAATGAAATCACCACCTCTCCTAATTGACTTAACCACATTGGAACTCTCCTAAGCGATTAAAGAAGTTATTTTTTGTTTTCTATCAAAGGTCCTCTATTTCAAACTTAGTTTTATGATAATTTTGAGTGACAAGGTACGTAAGAGGGACAACAAAATTTGACACAGACAGGTAATGGAAGAGATGGACAGAAGAAGACGAAAAGGAGGAGGAATGAGAAAGTGAATAAACATAAGAGAATGCTTGCAACTAGTCAATTGAGAACTCAACATTTGTTGGTTGTTGAAGAAGCAAGAAAGAAAAAGGGGTCAGATACTTGTTTCCTCATTTCTTGAGATTTTAGAAAAGCCCTCAAGGACATGCCAAATTTCTAGACAATTGTCAAGATAACCATAGAAAGATGAAGAAATAATGAGCATGATTTTATTCCCAAGTTTAGTGAGAGTGAAAGGTCCACCAAGTAAATCATTGAAGATGAAAAAAATGTAAATTCTCTTTAGGACCAAGAAATTATGCTAAATCTCCTTAATTATGCTTCTTAATTATATATGTGACTTCTTGTAGTCTAAAGTTAGCACTAAAGGTGTCACATACAATATTTAGGAAGGAGATCCAATGACTGAAGTTCTCTTTATGATTTGTGGATATTTAGATTGTACAACCACCAATGGGGTAGAAGTGGTTTTTAAAATTTAACTTCATTGGGTCTTGGTGAGTTATGTGGTGAATAACTGCTCACTTTAAACTTTCCATCCTCTACAAGTTTAGTTGAAAATTAAGTGGAAGTGTATGCATTTGCAAGGAGGGTAGAATATTTGAATTTTGTTGGAAATTAGTTTAGGTGTTGGCACATCAAGAAACCTCAACATACATCACGTTATGTTTTCACCAAGGATGGTAAGATAGTTGTTGGATGCTATATTGGGAGAAGATCCCTTATGCCAACAAAATATCTCATAGCTACTGTTGTCATTTGGATTTCCATACCAATTCTACGGAACTCAAGTGTTGATCACACAAACAATGCCCTACATCTGATGGTTCTCCTTCAATATCTTCCCATATTAGTTATAATCTGTCATTTGACTTCCCAAATTGTTAAAATGATTGGACTTGTACCAAGACTACATGGGTTGGAGCTACATACAACCTACTACTCTGCATGATAGCCAACTATGTTTTAGATTCTTTTGGTTCCTTGCTACCCATTGAATGTCAAAATATATGTTAGTGGACAAAATGTAGAAAGGTAGTTTGGGAAATTTAGGAGACAAAAAGATGAAGATACTATGTACAAATAATTGAAAAGAAAAGTAGACATTTTCATCTTCCCTAAATTTCAATCTGATGTTTATTCTGTTGGTCAAAACCATTCTCTATACAACATCATTGAAGATATGTTGAAAAAAATTCCATAATTACAACATTCAATTGAAGACATTATATTATTGGATAAAGAATCAAGATGCTATCGTGCAATCAAACATCATGGTAATAGAAAATAATATTGTCTTTCATAAATCTACATTCAGTTCAAGTAATGTATGTAATGATGAGAGAATAGATGAATAGATATAATCTCAATGTCTATAATGTCATGATACTCAAGGATTAAGTAGACATTTTCACTATGAGGTGAATACTACTCATTTACAATGTCAATCATGCTTGGGGGATTGGATTAGAGTAGTTAATGAACCTAGCCATTCATGTCCATTAATGAATCTGCCCCTTAAATTCTCTAGCAGGTGCCACTAAAATCATGTCAATGTTACATCTTAATATCATCTTTTCTTTGGTAGTGGTATAAAATAAAGTTGGCTTATGATGGTCATTGTCTATATATTCTCACTTTGAAAATGCGTTGCAGGTTAGATATATACAATGATAAATGAGAAGCCAAGAATTTTAAATTTTCTTGGGCACTTATGTTCAAATATATGGGTTTAGTTTCACCTTGCTCATGAGTTATACCATACATGGATATCATATGTCTCCATAGGGATTGAACTTATTACTGTCCCTGGTAATTTCCAAGGTTTCAAAGTGATCCTATTGTATTTCCCCGACATATATATTGCATATTTCATACTTTACTCGGGTCATATGTTGGACATTAATAAAATGATCTTACCTTTTTTCATCTAGATGAACCAACATCAGTTTGACTAGTTTTTAGGCCTAGGTTTTAGTTACGTTTGCCAACTTTAGCATTGTCTTAAATTTTAGAAGAGATGTTTTGGATTTAAAACAATGCATGCTTTCAAATTTAGATTAGGTGTTATTTTTAATTTACATGTTTGTTGTTTGATATTTTATTATTTATAAAAGTTCTTTTCTAAATTAGAAAAAGTGCATGACAATTAGGGAGTCCTCCATATTTGGGGTAGGCATTATATTGCTTAAGGTGGTTTCTAGATTTAGACCATGGATGCTCTATTATAATCACTCTCGTACAGGATGAACACTTTATTCTAGGTATATTTAAGGTTTTATATCTCATGCTAAGTAGTACTACACCACTGGGATGGTATCCATTGATTATAAACCCAAGCTATCTTTTTCTATAAAGTAAGGTAGGGTGTTTCACTGGGAGTACGGGAGAATTAGAAATTTGAGTGTTGCATTGTAATTTGTCTTTTCTAAGTAATAGAAAATAATGAGTGATTGAGTGCTGTGATTTTGATGTCCTATCATAAATTACAAAACTTTGTTTAATGGAAATTTAAGTAAACACAATGTGTCATTTTGTGTTTCATGTAGCATGCAATGTATGTGTTTTTTAATGGGCAGTCCAGTGTTTGAGGAAGGCCCTAAAAAGGTGTCTATTAGGGTGTCTAAAAGCACATAGTAAAAGGTATGTTACTGAATACATGTCATTACTACTATATAGATAATTACATAGGATATAACATTGATGCTTACTCATATGGCTAAGCTTGTACTCTACTTTCATTGTACTCGCTTGAATGGAGTAACACCATTGAAAGTTGCTTGATTACTATGTTTGATACGTTCATTGTTCTAGCTAGAGATTACCTTGTTATGATAAGTAGTAGCTAGACTTCATTAATTAGGTAGAATGCATGATATGACGTATGGATATGTAAATAATCACTATGTGTGAAGATTCAAACAAGCATAATTAGTACAAGCTATAAGTTTAACTAGTACGGGTAAATCAACTCAATACCCTATCTAAGCTTCATTAACACGTTGGATCATAGTTATCAGAACTAACTCCATTTTATATACTGATAGTGCTTAGCTAACACGATCAATACAAGGTAAACAAGAAGGAATCACACTTTCAATGATCTTACTTGATTACTAGTAATAAGGCTTGAACATGATAACTTCCTAGAATTGTCGTAGATACCCTTGTTATATCACTATTATTGCTTAACTATTAGTAGCTGTCTATGGTTCTCATTATGATTTATGTGCAAGATCAATCTAATGATCTTAACTAGTAGAAACATGGTATCATAACTAATCTCATATAACCTCTAAATGGCATAACTAGTCTAAGCTAATAGTACAACTAACCTTTATACTCTAAAGTGTGAAGTAAGTTCATTGAATGTCGAAAGCTTAACTTAGTTGCATAAGAGCTTCCATAATCACGAGTTCATACATATTGAAATAGAGTTGAACTGACCTAGTAGATAATGAATATGAGTAACCTCTGTACTCATTATGCCCTTTATCCAACTTTATCAATGGTGTTCATAGTAATAGAGTATAATCAAACATAGTGAAATAAAAGGACTATGCTTCTCGTTTAAACACATACATGTGATAGGATTACCTTGATTTGAACATACGACATTACCGCAATTAACAATGATATCAATCTAAACGGTATTAGATCATGGTTCAGAGTACGCCACTATGTATAAGTAAATAATAACAAGCAAGTATCATGACCATTATGTTTAAGTATTATATTCTAATTCCATAAGTAATAAGAGCTATGGAGATGTTATGGATATCCAATAAGCTCAATCATGCTTTGTGTATTCCTTATCACTTTTCCTTTACAATGGTTAACCCTATCGTAATCAATGGTATTACTAGTATTCCACTTACTATAAACATTTACAAGGTATGTAACTCAATGTGCAACACCAGGACTCAGATTCATATAAGCTAAACCAACTATGTCCTATCAAGCTGTAATGCTACTTATTACAATGGTTCTACTTCATTACTAGTATCCTGTTGGTATCATAGTAAGCTCATAATTATTACCATAGTGTTACTTGTTCACACATGTATTATGCTCTATTACTATTGGTATACTATCTAGGCATTATAGGGGCATGTTTGGAGTCAAATGACACATGCCAACAAGTGGTGGTAATGGGACACAATGTTGGTTGGAAGACCCCAGAACTGATGCTATTAGACACAGAATAAATCCTAAGGACTACTAAGGAGAAAAAATAACACACACTAACTAATCTATGAGTCAAGTATGCAAACAAACCTTCTCAGAAAGAAGCACTAGTTGGTGATGGAATCCAACATCGCAAGATTGATGCACGAAGGGGATGAGTTTCGATGGGTGGGAAAGTTACATTGACAAACTACTTAACAAACTTACACCATGGTGCAAGCTAACTCACCGAGTAGTGGGAAAACCTCCAAGGAGTCCGAGTGAGTCTAACCAACGTCGATCCCATGTAAAACACTACCTTCCCTGTGTTCTCACCTTGGGTAGAAAGTCTAAAATATTATGGCCTCTATGGTACCTTGATCTAGAATCAGATCCAGGAGCCTGACAAGGCTAAAAAAGGCTCAAAAATGAAAGTGCTTAGAATTTGATGAAACCAACACCATTGCGTCTGTCTCGTCTTACTGATTCCAGCCATATATTTACTTTGTCAAACGGGCTCCGTATGCGAAATATATCGCATTCTGTTCGAAAACCCAAACATGCAAAAAAAATGGGTGACTGTACAGTCCATACAGTGCCACGTGGCAGGCTGACTGTACAGGCCGTACGGACGTACAACTAACGTGGCAGCTCTTGGTGATGACACATGGTAGGTGATGGGGCATACGACATGTATAGTTGGACCAGTCAGAGGGTGACACGTGTCACCACTGTAAGGGTGACACGTGGCACAGGTTCACGGTGGTAGGTACACGTGGCACAGGCTGACGTGGGCAGACACCTCGATAGATAGGTGGATGACTCAATGTATGACAAGTGGTAGTTTCTGATTGGTTGTTGAGGTGCCACGTGGCCCAGTCACGGGCTTCCACGTGGCACCCTGTGGTTGGCTTTCGGGTTATGCAAAATTTTATGGACTCTACCGGAGTTGAACCCCAAACCTCCTCCGCGCTACGGACTGGAAAGACCGGGATAACTGCCCGCTCCACTGGTGGTGCTTAATATCTATACGACAAACATTGTATTTAAGTTTGGTTGAAACTTTAATTGGAGGCGGAAAGGGTTGGGGCTTAGCCCCAACCCATGGTTTCGACCGTGGTCGTGTAACACCCATACACCCGAGGGCGCGGGCACCAGTTGCGCGGGAGTATTGGATAGGGGCCAGCCCTGGGACCTTGCGCCACCATGTAACCACCTCCACTTTTGGCGCATACGACCAGGGCTATATCCAACAGTTGGGGCGCATATTTAGGACACGTTCCTATGTTAAGTTAACACATGACCATAGAGTTCGGGAAAGGGGTTGGCGCTTGGCCACATGTCTATACATATGACCAAGTTTAGGGGCGCGCACTGGACAAAGGGGGCTTATACCCAAATATTTGCAAATGTGGGTTTTTATGCTATGTTTTTGGATTTTTTATGATTTTTATGCCTATATTAATGGATTTTATCCATTTTTGGGAGATATTGGGCATTTTTGGAGGCCAGATTTTGGGAGGAAGTTGGGGATGGATAACCAACTTCATATCTATAAAAAATAGGCCTATTTGAGGCCATGAAGGATAGTCAGAGCAGATTTATGCTGAAGGGAAGCCAAGCCAAAGCCATTTTTATGCAGGGAAGCCATTGAGGAGCAAACGCTTGCGGGCCATTTCTGGGAGCTCCGGTCATCCGTTTTGCATGCCATTTCTTTTGTTGGGTTCTAGAGATCTGGAAGAACATGACCAGATTAGTATTGTAGCCAATTGGAACTGATGTGATGTACTTTTGAGATTTTGAATAGAAATAAATAAGCCTCCCCCACAGAGACAAAGGCTCGGAGACGTAGGCAATGTTGTGTCGAACTTCATTATCAATTCTCTTGCTATGGTTTGTTGTTTATTACTTCATTTCAGATCTGCATATGTGTATATGGCTATCATAATTCCTCTTATTTCCTCATTCTTTCATTAAGCTTCTCAATTGGATAATTAACGCATGCAATTAAAAACTCAACCGCAGTCATTAAAAGATCTTTACGGATCATACCTCCTACTATACTAAAGATGAGGGGGGACAATTGACAGTCCAATTTACACGCAAGGGAAGGGTAACTAAGCCCAAAACCACTTTGAGAGATTCCTCACAAAGAGGGGTTTCTCCCAAGTGATCCCCGTAATACGTGCAACCACTACTCCAATACCAACAAAGCAGGGTTGATTACTCTGTCAGCCCCATTGCGACCTCGTGCTTGACCCTTCTATTAGAATGGAATCCCAAAGTCAATGATATAGTAACTGGATTTTACTCCCTAACTCAAAGCTCTATGTTTGTTTAGCAGCTTTGGAAAGTTATTCTGACAATCATATTCCAAATCTCTACACCTAAGATAAGATGGGTTTGAAGAGCCCTAGAAAAGTTGTTAGATAAATTTTAATTAGTGTTTGATTTTAGGTTGTTGTTACTCAAAGGAGTGGTCGTGAAACTGATGGTGTTTCAACTTGACTCTTTAAACCATGCAAGAGGAAAATTAAATGCAATAATTTCAACTTCTATGGAAACTAGCTATGGGAAGGAGCAAGAGGTTTTAAGTAAAGAAACAATTTCTTGATTGATTACTATGTGTGCACTGATAATAAAAAAAAATTGAGCTAATTATCTAGATAAATGGAAACAGTCTTGCAAGATATTTCAACCCATTTTATTTTGATACATAGCAATAAAAAATACTATTAAAATATTAAAATGAAAATTCACATTGAAATCAAACAATAGTCATGAGGATAAAACCATAATTCACTTGTCCAATACTTACATGTAGTGCACCCCCTAAATCAATAATCAACTTTTGTATATTTTTTAATGATGGCCACACATTGTTAAACTTGCATATCATCTCATATTTGAAGGAGTGTTCATCATCATCCTTAACCCACTTAATAGAAAGTTTTGGATTCATAATTGAGGCTTCTTTATTCATAATGGAGGATGGATCATGGGTCTTCTAAAAAATGAGGGAATATTTAGTTGGGACCAACCTAGAAATAAAATCAATGCTACTTGAGTGTTCCTCTATATGAAGAGAGATTATTGACCGTGTCAACCTCCCTCTTTTCCCGAGGTATTTGGGTTGTAAGGTATCCTCTCTAGAGATGAGGGTTCTTCTCCTCTCCATGGAATAACTTATGGAGAACTGCTCTGACCTCTCGGGGAGGTGGGCCTTGGAGTTTAGAAAGGAGAATCCTCTCAAATTATTGTTTGGAGGAGGAGCTAGGGTGGGTGCACCTAGAATTGGAAAAACCTTTTACTCGCCTACTTGAATTAGACTACAGACCTGCGTGAAATAGGTTCTACACTGTGAGGAAAAGACAAGGGGACAAGAACAAGGGGAAAAGCCAAGGGGAAAATAACAACCTCAAATCCAAGGGGAAAAGAACAAGGGGAAAAGGAAGTGGACTTATTCATAACAACAAGATAGTTGACATTATGTAGGAAGTTTGTTAGGGTTTTAATGAGCTCATTTTTTTATATATGTGAATGTAAGACAAGGGGAAAAGAAAAACCTCAAATCCCAGGGGAAAATGAATGGGACTTATTCATAGAAAAAACATAGTTGACATGATGCAGGAAGTCTGTTAGGGTTTTAATGAGCTCCTTTTTAGTCATTTTCGGAAGTGGAAGAAATTTTGTTATTTACTTGAGGAAGAGGATTCTTACTTGTTTTGGAAAATTCCAAATGATTATTATATGAGTAACAACACTTAATACCAGGAAAGTCTTGGAAAAAGTGGCACCAATCCACTTCAATAGCAGTATGTCTAAGAGGAGGCTTTCCTTTATGGATCTATAAAACCATAAGTCATTAACCATTTAATTCAAGGAAAAAAAATGATTATTTATAGTCATCACACTTTAATGGATTTCTAACTCTCCCTATCATCCCTCTTTGGGGTTTGGGAAAGTGTGAAATCATAATTGGACCCCTAACTCCTAAGTATCTCCTTATAATGCTAGTCATTCAAACATGGATGCATTATGGATGAGGAATCCACACCATATTCCTCCATTTTCTTTTCTATTTAGAAGGAACTTGT
>ML797498.1:75370-88180 GCA_009831015.1 Picea engelmannii
ATGAATCAATTATGTATATAAGCTTGAAACTTTTCCTTTTATTTTCTGATTCGTTCTAGATTATTATTTAATGTGTTGCTAATAACTTAACATGCATAGATATACAATATTTGATCAATCACACAAAATACACAGAGACACTGATTTTCATGAGGAAACCCACAAGGGTGAAAATCTCTTCTTCTTAGGATGTTAATCAAGCTCCAACTTTCATGTACATCACAGTCTTTGAGCTCCAACTCAAATATGAGGCTACAACCTCTGATAGCAAGCTACAACTTGCAGAGAGAACCAACTCTCAGATTTCTCTAGCACCAACTAGATGGAAGCACCAACTCCCAAGTTTCTCTAGCACCCACTAGATGGAAGCACAAACTCCCATAACATCTTCTAGCACCAACTAGAATTTAGAGGATTGTAATCCTCCCTAGCACCACCCTAGCACCCTGAATGAATATTACAAAACTTTACTTACTTGCTCTATCTCTAATATGGTCTGTTACAGCTCCATGTCTCCTCTGCCTTCTTCAGCTTCTATACTCTGTTCTCCTTCTGCATTGTTCAACTTCTATGCTCTGCTCTTTTTCCTCCTACGCTCAACACCCCAGTTGTTCAACTTCTCTTCTTCCTTTTATTCTCTTTACTATGCCACAGATCTCGCCTTCAAATTATGCATTGTGTCGCATCCTGCCCACATGCATCGCCATCAAAAAATAACACTCTCTTTTATGTTTTGCATGCCTTTCTCACATCGAGTCCTCTGCTTGATCATCATACAAACTATTCATATTCCGTGGAAGTTATGCTAAATCTGTTCATCGTTAAAGGGCGTTATCCTGAGATTCTTTGGCTTCTCTGGCAGTCATAACTCTTCGTATTCTCTGGTAGTTATAGTAAGTCGTTTTTTACTTCTTTGGCTTCTAAGCCCCTTCCTTCACATGACCACCGACGGTGACCAGATGCCTATTCAAAAGGCACTTCCTAATATCAGTCTAGTGATTGCTAGCTCTGTTTCTCGATATGAACTTGGGTGAAGATCTCCTATGACCACACAATTGCGAGCGCGTCCAAAGGCAGTTTGAGGGCAACCCTCTTTTCACTCCGCAATTCACTACAGAACTCCACATGTCCTTTCTCCAAAACCATGGTTTCGATTGTGGCCCGCCTTCAACATTGTAAAGTTTGTGCACCTTCAATCCTCACAATGTGATGGGAGCGTCGATGTCATGATCTTGACGGTGCTCCTGAACTGATGGATTAGATCTAACCTTCTTAAATCAACGGTTGTGATTGATTCCGACCTTCCAGTCTTCGGTAGTTTCAACTCTCAAATCTCACTTTTCACATATGACAATCTTCCAGAGTGGAAGATCTATTGACACCTGTCTCTCTGAATCTACGGTCAGGATCTCCTCCATGAGTCTAGCCTTCGGGATTTTCAATTCTCAAACTCTCGTTTCTTCTGTACGACAATCTTCCAGAGTTGGTGATCTGCAGACACTTGTCCTCCTTAATTGGTGGCTCTGCCTTTACTTCGGGGATTTTACATCTCAACTATATCAACGATCTTGTGTCCCCTTTCTCGATCAACGGTCGAGATCTGGTTCGCTACTTTGGGCTTCGGCGATTTCAATTCTCAATCTTCACACTCTCATGGAACGCTTTTATCCAGAGTCCACTGATTCCTGCCACGTGTCCTCCTCAAATCAATGGTCCTCGTTTACTTTGGGACTTCGGCCTTCAAGAGATTCAACTCCTCTACACTTGCTTGCTCCTAGAGTGTTTCACCCAGAGTACACGATCTTTTGACGTGTGTCCTTCTATAGATCAACGATCCTTAGCTCCTTCAACTCTTCGGGACTTTAGGATGATCGCTGCTTCATTCTCCTCCGGAGTGGTCACCTGTTGAATAAGTCATAGGCAGTGGAGACCGCTTGCTGTCGGTTAACACTTCCACTTACACTATCCTTCCACTGAACTAGATCAACGATTGAGAATGCACCTGAAGTGATATTCAGATCAGATGACTGAGAGCGACTTCGGACCTTCGTCCTTCAGGACTTCGGGACTTTTTACATTTTTTGGTGATGAACCTTCCGAAGTAAATCTCCGGGAGTGATGTATCTTTCTTATGTCACTTTTTGACATCGCACAAGCCAATTTCCTCTTGAAACTTGTCATCATCTGATTATTCCATGTTTACTTGCTGACGTGGTCTTCCACATGTCCTTGCTGATGTGGTATTCCACATGTCCTTGCTAAGGTGGTCTACTGACGTGGGTGAGATGTGTAGGCAGTGTAGTGGAGGTGGAGGCAGAGCAAGATAGTGGAGTGTGACGTGTGGCCAGTAGTGGAGTGTGACGTCAGAGTGCAGAGGTGGTATGTATGAGTGGTTTGGTGGTTTGCTCGGAGGGGGGTTAGGCGGTAAGTGGTAATGAGAGAGGGGGGTCCGAGTTGACAGGAAGGTGACACGTATGAGGGTCCCACATGGGAAATACCACCAACTCGGACTCCCCCCAATGTTTAAAGGCATAAAGGTCGGGGGGGTCCGATATGCCCTATCAACCATAGATCTGAGTGCCTGATTATCGACCGTTGAGATTAGTGCTCCCTATAACTTATCTTGTCCTTCCACTTATTTTGATCCGACGACTGACGGAAATTCGGGTGATCAAGATCTAAGATCTCAGCCCTTGCTTATCCTATCCTTCCACTTAAATCAATTCGATGGTTGTTGGTCCTCTGGATCGGTGATCCAACGACCACTATTGTTCTTCCTCCTGAGATTTTGATCTCTCCGACTTAGAAGGATTTCTAATTGTTCACGGGTCTTGACCTTTTCTCCTCCTGTGAGTCCATCTCTTGGACCTCATCTGTATTTATGGAAACCACTATCTCTTCTGATATTTCTTGTTATTTCCATCAATGACAAGCACATTCTTCCTATAAACATGCCAACAATCTCCCCCTTTGGCATTGATGGAAACCCTGAAAGGCTGCACTATTCTGCGTAGACCTCCAATTGTGGCATATAGACAACACCTTTTTCTCCCCCTTTGACATCAATGTCAAAGAAAACGGAGAGTGACTCTGTGCTCCCCCTACTCAGATATTCTAGGAGCACTCTCCCCCTGATCAGATAGACTATTTTAACTTGATAACAGGGTCACGCCCAACTTCTGGTGTAGATACTCAAACTGAGCTTTTGCAAGTGGTTTAGTGAAGATATCAAGAATCTGATCTTTGGATGGAATATAATGCAAAGAAACAACAGTGTTGGTTATCTTTTGCCTCAAGAGGTGATACTTGATGGGTATATGCTTGGTCTTGGAGTGAAATACAATATTCTTTGATACACTAATTGCACTAGTATTATCACAATGAATTGAGATCGGTGCATTATACTTTACCTCCAAGTTTGTAAGTGTCAGAATCATCCATAATACTTGGGTACAACAAGTGGCAGCTGCAATGTATTCGACTTTTGTAGTTGATAAGGAAATGGAACCTTGATTCTTGCTCAACCATGCTACAAGAGAATCTCCTAAGAAGAATGCACCTACACTCATGCTTTTCCTTTCATCCACGCAGTTAGCCCAATCAACATCTGAATAGACTGATAGTTGAAAATTCTGATTCCTAGGATACCATAGGCCATAGTTCATTGTTCCTTTCAAGTATCTAAGTATTCTTTTGACAACTAACATATGACTCTGTTTAGGTGCATCCTGATACCTTCCTACCATTCCAAAAACATGCATTATGTCTGGACGGGATGCTGTGATGTACAATAGGTTGCCTATCATAGACCTATATGAACTATGATCAACATCAGGTGAGTCATCATCCTTGCTTAACTTACATCCAATGACCATAGTTGTGCTCATAGGTGTAGAATCTTCCATTTAAAACCTTTTCAACATTTCTCTTAGATATTTCTCCTGAGAAAGAAATATTCCTTCAAACCTCTGAGTAATTTGCAGACCAAGAAAAAATGTCAGTTCCCCTATCATAGACACTTCAAATTCAGACTACATGGCAGAAGCAAACCATTGTACCAATGAAGCATTATTTCTTCTGAAGATGATGTCATCTACATAGACCAACACAATGAGCAAATCATTACCCTCTGTTTTGATATATAGATTGTTTTCAATTGTTCATCTCTTGAACCCTTTGTCTTGAAGATACTTATCCAGTCTATAATACCAGGCATGAGGAGCTTGTTTCAACCCATATAAGGATTTCTTCAACTTGCAAACAAAGTCAAGGTTATCTGACAGTTGGAAATCCTCTGGTTGTTCCATATAGACTTTTTCTTTTATATCTCCATTTAGAAAAGATGAGTTGACATCCATTTGATAGAATTTAAACTGTTTATGACACGCATAGGCAAGAAACATTCTAATAACTTCCAATCTTGCTACGGGCACAAATGCTTCATCAAAATTCAGTTCTTCTATTTGAGCATATCCTTTGCAGACCAATCTAGCCTTATTTCTTACAATATTTCCTCACTCATTCATCTTGTTTTTGTAGACCCATTTGGATCCTATTACATTTTTATTTGCTAGCCTAGGAACAAGTTCCCAAGTGTCATTCTTTTCAATCTGGTCCAATTCCTCATTCATTGATTTTAACCAATTTACGTCTTCACTAGCTTCATTAAAGTTTTTAGGTTCCACCATGGATATGAAGGCTATATGTGATTGCTCGGTGTCTTTGATTATCCTTCTCCTGGTTTGTACAACTTTGTCTTTCTCACCAATTATCTGACTTTCAGGATGATTCTTTTGAGTAATTCTTGAGGAAGGATTTGATGTTGATTATTGTCCTGACTCTTCTTGTCTAGGTGTCTCTTCTCCACTTAATTCATCATCTTCTTGTGACTCTGAGATTTGTTGTTCTTTATATTCATTATTCTCATCATCTTTTTCATCTGGCTTAGTGCTTATTCTCTACTGATCTTTTACATGAGCTTCTTCCTCAATTCAAACATCAATACAGTCTACTAATTTATACATTCTTTTGTTAAAGCATATGTATCCTTTATTGTTCGTTGCATATCCTAAGAAGATAACTTCATCAGCTCTACTATCAAATTTTCCCAGATGATCATCATTATTCTTGATGTAGCATTTAATTCCAAATAATTTGAAGTGCTTGATTGATGTAGGTCGACCAAACCACAACTCATATGGATTTTTATCACTGTTCAACCTTAGATGCACTTTGTTTAGAATATGAACAATTGTGTGAACAACCTCCACCCAGAAGGTTTGTGAAATGTCCCTTTCACTCATCATAGCTTTTTCCATCTGCTGAACTAATCTATTTTGGCGTTCTACAAATCCATTTTGTTGAGGAGTACCTGGAATAGTATATTCTCTTTTAATTCCATGTCTGTCACATAATTATTTGAAATCTCTTGATAGAAATTATCCTCCCCTGTCTAAGTGAATTTCCTTTAACTTCCTTCCTGTCTGATTCTCAGCTAACATCTTAAACTTTTTGAACTTCTCAAGCACATCATATTTTTCTCTCAAAAAGGAAACCCATGTAAGTCTGGAGAAGTCATCAATGACTAGCATAAAGTAATGTTCTCCTCCATTTCCTTCCTTTCGCGATGGTCCACACAGATCCATATGAACAATTTGAAGTGGTTTCTCTGAAAATGTGAAACTCTTCGATTTGAATTGAGCACGAGTCAACTTCCCCATTTGACAGGATTCACATACTGAGTTATTAGGCTTAGATATTCTTCGAAGGTCTTTCACAGTGCCTTCATTATTCAATTTGACAATATGATCAAGATTCAGGTGTCCAAGCCTTCTGTGCCATAACCCACTTTCATCAAGTTTTCTTAGATGACATTTATCCTTATCTTCCTTCAGAACATATACATTGTTTTCAGTTCTAAACCCTTTTGCAATCAACTCTCATGTGTTTACTGTATTTATTTTACAATTCTTGGCAGTGAAAGTTACTTCACATCCTCTGTCACATATCTAACTAACACTAATAAGATTATGATTTAAACCATCAACAAATAATACATATTGAGCTTTGATTCTTCCATTACTTAAGCTTACTATAACTTTACCTCTGATCTTTCCTAGAGCATCATTTCCAAAGGTCACATTCCCTGATTTATTTTCTTTGAGTAATAGGAACTTACTTTTGTCACCTGTCATATGACTGGAGCATCCGTTGTCAATATAACATGTGTCTTTTTGTTTTTGAGCTGACAACACTAATCCACACTTGTTATATTCATTCTTCTTCCAAACCTTGACGTTTTCAGCTCTGTGATTTGAATCTGGCTTATAGTTTTTTAAGCGACAGTCTACAACTTTATGTCCATAATTATGGTAGATGTAACATTCTGGTTCACTCAATAAAGGATCATAACGATTATTATGTGTAATCTGTGTCCTTTTCCCAGCCATCACATGATTTGCAGTCTGTGGTTGTTTGCTACTTGGTTGTCTCATTATTTGTTCTAGCAGATATTTATTGTTTGGCTATCTTGATTGCTCATGTATAAATCTTAAAGAACAATTTACAACTTTGTGGCCAAAGTTAGAGCAGTAAAAATAATATCCATAGAAAAAATCTTTGTACCTAGAAAATGGTTGTCTTCTTTAAGCAGGTCGATTTCTTCCATGTTGATGATTTCCTTGAGCAGATGGAGTATTATTTCTTTGTTCTACATATTCAGTTCTAGTATCTTTTCCTTCACTCCTCCTTGGCGTCTGATTCTCTTCCTTCGTTTTTGTAGGTTTGTTGTTGTCAATGGTTGTAGATTTGAAAAACTTGATCGATTCTTTGTTGCTTGGATGACCACTACTTGATCCCTCTTCATAACCCAAACCAGTTTTCAACTTTGAATTCCTTTGCTGATTCAGAATGGAGGCTAATCCTTCTGAGGCTTTAATATTTCTCAGGTTCTGATGATATAAGGCCTGGAATTTCTCTAGATCTTTTCTGACAGTCACTACTTCAGCTTATAATTTTTCACCTTTTGTTTTGGCTTCCTTCAATTGTTGTTTGAGGATGTATTCAATCTTCTTAGATTCTTCTAACTTAACCTTCAACAGAGCAATTTCTTCATATGGTTCATTGCACGTTTTCTCATACCTGAGCAGTAACTGTTTTTCTTTTCTTTTCTTTTCTCTGAGTCTATCAATCTCTTCCATGGCACTGACAAGTTCTCCTTCAAGATCTACTACTACTTCAAAATCAACGAACTCACTTCATGTATCTTCAGTGTCTAGATATTCTAAATCTATTAGCATGATATCATTTATTTTATATTCAATAGAAGAGTCACTGCTTTCATCATCCGAGGGATCATCATCATTGTTTACACAAAGGCTTTTCTTCTTAAAATTATTCTCTTTATAGACCTTCTTGTGTTTGTGCTTCTCTTCATCATCATACGTCTGATCCTTTATTTTGTGAGGACACTTAGATGTAAAATGACATATCTTACCACATTTGAAACATTTGAAGGGTAGTTTACCTTTGTATTTGCCTGATTGTTTCTTCAGTTTTCTCACAAAGTTTGCTTCAATCTCATCTATATCAGAGTCTGTGTTTTTCTCTACTTTAAAATATGCATCTCTTGTAGTGGATTTACCTTTGGTGATTCTCATTTCATAAGCAGTTAGGGTTCCAAGAAGTTGATCGAGTGTCAGCGTTTTGAGATCAACTATTTCCTCTATATTAGAGACCTTTGAGTTAAATCTATCAGGAAGAGATCTTAATATTTTTTGGACTAGAAAAGATTCATCTACCATTTCACCTAGGCCTTTCATAGTGTTGACAAGTTCTTCTATACATAAGAAGTACTTACTGACAATTTCTTCTTCATCCATCTTTAACTGCTCAAATTTTAGTCCGTGAGTCTAAAGTTTTGCATCTTTCACCTTTTCATTACCTTCATAACTACTTATCAGCTTGTCCCACATAACTTTTTCTGAATCACAGTGCATGACTTTGACAAAATCGGCTTCAACAAGTCCATTGCAGATGGAATTCATTGCTTTTGCATTAAATCTAAACTCTATCTTATCATCTTTTGATGCCAAGACTATAGGCTTCACATATCCCGTTTCAACGACATCCCAAATATTAGCACCCAAAGACATTAAATGTGTTCTCATTCTTATTTTCCAGAAGGAAAAGTTTGTTCCATCAAATAGAGGAGGTCTATTAATTGAACTTCCATCATGATTAGTCATGTTCAAACTTATGGATCTACCTTTTATCAAAGGCACCAGCTCTAATACCAATTATTGGAAATATAACTAAGGCAGGGGGTGAATTAGTTATGTATATAAGCTTGAAACTTTTCCTTTTATTTTCTGATTCATTCTAGATTATTATTTAATGTATTGTTGATAACTTAACATGCATATATATACAATATTTGATCAATCACATAGAATACACAAAGACACTGATTTTCATGAGGAAACCCATAAGGGTGAAAACCTCTTCTTCTTAGGATGTCAATCAAGCTCCAACTTTCATGTACATCACAGTATTTGAGCTCAAACTCAAATATGAGGCTACAACCTCTGATAGCAAGCTACAACTTGCAGAGAGCACCCACTCTCAGATTTCTCTAGCACCAACTCCCAGGTTTCTCTAGCACCCACTAGATAAAAGCACCAAATCCTAGAATATCTTCTAGCACCAACTAGAATTTAGAGGACTGGAATCCTCCCTAGAACCACCCTACCACCCTGAATGAATCTTACAAAACTTTACTTACTTGCTCTATCTCTGATATGGTTTGTTATAGCTCCATGTCTCCTCTGCCTTCTTCAGCTTCTATACTATGTTATTCTTCTGCATCATTCAACTTCTATGCTCTGCTCTTTTTCCTCCTGCGCTCAACACCCCAACTATTCAACTTGTCTTCTGCCTTTTATTCTCTTTGCTATGCCACATATCTCCCCTTCAAATTATGCACTATGTCTCATCCTGTCCACATGCATCACCATCGAAAAATCATGCTCTCTTTTATGTTCTACATGTATTTCTCACATCAAGTCCTCTGCCTGATCATCATACGAACTCTTCATATTCCTTGGCGGTTATGCTAAATCTATTCATCATTAGCGGGTGTTATCCTGTGATTCTCTGGCAGTCATAACTCTTCATATTCTTTGGTAGTTATAGTCAGTTAGTTTTGGATTCTTTAGCTTCTAATCCCCTTCCTTCATGTGACCATCGGCGGTGACCAAATGCCTATTCATTCCCGATCTCATTCTAGTGAGCACTATCTCCGTTTTTCAATATGACCTTGGGTGAAGATCTCATGTGACCACGCGATTGCGGGCGCGTCCAAAGGTGGTTTGAGGGATACCCACTTTTTACCCCATAATTCACTATAGAGATCGACGTGTCCTTTCTCCAAAACCATGGTTTCGATTGCGGCGTGCCTTCAACATTGTAAAGTTCATGCACCTTCAATCCCCACAATGCGATGAGATCGTCGATCTCACAATCTTGACGGTGTTCCTGAACTGACAGATCAAATCTAACCTTCTTAAATCAACGACTATGATTGATTCCAACCTTCTGGTCTTCAGGAGTTTCAACTCTCAAATCTTGCTTTTCCCATATGAAAATCTTCCAGAGTGGAAGATCTATTGACACCTATCTCCCTGAATCTATGGTCAGGATCTCCTCTGTGAGTCTGGCCTTAGAGACTTTAAATTCTCAAACTCTTGTTTCTTCTATACGACAATCTTCTAGAGTTGGTGATATGCAGACACCTGTCCTCCTTAATCGAAGGCTCTGCCTTTACTTTGGTGATTTTACCTCTCAACTAGATGAACGGTCCTGTGTCCCCTTTCTTGATCAACGGTCGAGATCTGCTTTGCTACTCTAGGATTCGGCGATTTCAATTCTCAACCTTCACACTCTCGCAGAATGCTTTTAGTCAAAGTCCACAGATTCATGCCACGTGTCCTCCTAAAATCAACGGTCCTCGTTTACTTCGGGACTTCGGCCTTTGAGAGATTCAACTCCTCTACACTTGCTTTCTCCCAAGCATTTCACCTGGAGTACACGATCTGTTGATGTCTGTCCTCCTACAAATTGACAATCCTCATCTCCTTCGGCTCTTCAGGACTTTAGGATGATCGCTACTTCATTCTCCTCTGGAGTGGTCACCTGCTGAAGAAGTCATAGGTGGTGGAGACCGCTTGCTGTCAGTTAACACTTCCACTTACACTTTCCTTCCACTGAACTAGATCAACGATTGAGAATGCACCCGAAGTGATCTTCAAATCGGACGAATGAGAGCGACTTCGGACCTTCGTCCTTCGAAACTTCGGGAATTTTGACATTTGTTGGTGATGAACCTTCCGAATTAAATCTACCGGAGTGACATAGCTTGCTTACATCACTTGTTGACTGGCACAAGCCAATTTACTCTTGACACTTGTCATCATCTAATTATGCCATGCATACTTGTTGACATGGTCTTCCACATGTCCTTGCTGAGGTGGTCTGCTGATGTGTAGGCAATGTAGTGAAGGTGGAGGCAGACCACGGTAGTGGAGTGTGACGTGTAGCGGGTAGTGGAGTGTGACGTCAGAGTGCAGAGGTGATATGTATGAGTGGTTTGGTGGTTTGCTCGGAGGGGGGGTTATGCGGTAAGTGGTAATGAGCGAGGGGGGTCCAAGTTGACAGGAAGGTGACACGTATGAGGGTCCCACATGGGAAATACCACCAACTCGGACCTGCCCCACAGTTAAAGGAAGAAAGGTTGGGGGCATCCGATATGCCATGTCGACTGTAGATATGAGTACCTGATTATCGACCGCTGAGATTAGTGCGCACTCTAACTTATCCTGTCCTTCCACTTATTTTGATCCGACGACTGACAGAAATTCGGGTGATCGAGATCTCAGATCTCAACCCTTGCTTATCCTATCCTTCCACTTAAATAAATCTGACGATTGTTGGTCCTCTGGATCGGTGATCCAACGACCATTGTTGCTCTTCCTCCTGATCTTATGATCTCTCCGACTTAGAAGGATTTCTAAGTGTTCATGGGTCTCGACCTTTTCTCCTCCTGTGAGTTCGTCTCTTGGACCTCGTCTATACTTATGGAAACCGCTATCTCTTGTGATCTTTCTCATCTTCTGCACTCTTGAGGTTTGGTTCGCTGTCATTCTTTCCATCAATGAAAAACACATTCTTCCTGTAAACATGCAAAAATTCCTACTTTCTTAGTATAGACATTAGGATCGGAATTACATATAAAGAATCCAGTGTCAATAAGAAAGTTGTCCATTTTGTCATACCAAGCTCAGGGAGCTTGCTTAAGACCATAAATAGATTTCTTAAGGTGACAAACAAGGATAGAGTCATTTTGGACATAGCTAGGAGGTTGTTCCATGTAGATTTATTCTTGCAAATATCCATGCAAGAATGCAGATTTAACATCCATCTAATGGACCTCCCATTGATGTGAGGCAGTAAGGGAAAGAACAAGGTGGATGGAATTAATTTTGGCTACAGGGGCAAAGGTTTCATTATAGTCAATTCATTCAACTTGGGAAAATCCTTTGGGAACTAGCCAAGCCTTGTGTCTTTAAACACTTCCATCTAATTCATACTTAGTTTTGTAGACCCATTTACATCTGACAAGTTTTCTTCCTTTTGGAAGAGGTACAAGATCCCAAGTATCATTTTCCATTAAAGAATGATACTCTTCATTCATTGTTGTATCCCAATCTGGATGACCTGAAGCTTCTGCAAATGTCTCTAAATCACGATTCTCTAAAACTTGATCCAAAATAGAAGAGGCTCGTTGGAACTGTGAACGTGTTCGACGCTGATATGAAGGATCACTGACAAGACCACCGACTACTTCTCGTGTTGAATGGACCCATCTAGGAAGCGGTGGAACTGGTGCTCGTTAAGGTTCAAAGGACTCATCTGGAGGAAGGCGAGCAGGCGTATGTGGATTTTCATCCTCATTTTCATCATCTGAAGAAGAAACCGGAATAGGAACAGAATAAGGCACAAACATCGAAGATGGATAGCAGGACAAAGAAGGCACAATTATTGAATTAGGCTATGTTATACCCGTTTTCTAGGGATAACTAGGAGATCATGTCTCGAGGCCCACAGGTCTTAGACATGGAGTACCGAGAGCAGGATTGACTTGAGCATGGCCCTGGAGGGCCCATCCTTCTTCTTCTTCGCCAGATTTGTCCTATCAGCAGTAGCAACATCCATCACCATCGGATTGGACTTGCATCGGAGGAGACTCTTGCTCCATGAGGTAATTGGTCCAGGTATCATGGTATGTGTCATGTTTGATCATTATAACTTTCTTATATATGCATTAGGTTCCTTACATTTCTGGCAACTACTTGGATCTTACACTAACCCACTTGACCATTGTTGGGGGATTAACGGGATGCCCTAGCAAGCTGGTGCCCATGGGTTTTGGCTAGCCACCAAGGGGGATTTGAAGAGACATCGTCCGCTCCCGTCATACAATCATTTTACATCTTCTCTCCCATGCATCCATCCCATTCCCCTAGTTCGGGCATTAGGATGACCTATTTGAGGGGTTACACTTTGTCCTGTGGGAAGAAGGGGCTAAAGGCCCAGGGGGTAAAAGAAGCTAGTAAAAGATAAAATCCATAGGGAATAAAACCTAGAGATGCCTCGCCCAGGGATCCCCAAGAAGGCAATAAAAGGCCTCTCGATAAGAAACAAAAGGGACCCAAAGAAAAATAATAAAACAAGACCTAACCAAGAGGATGGGAG
>ML797498.1:88506-108522 GCA_009831015.1 Picea engelmannii
ACGTCCTTAAAACCATATCACTTCATATTACATGGCTTGAATAATCTTCTTCGAAAACTCTCTTCTTCTTATGGATGCTGGCCCAATAGGTTATTCTGTCTCTTTCTTCAACTTTGTATAGTAGGTCAGTGTAATGTCTTTGAGCTATTAGATGATATGATAGGCATTTTTTGCATATATTTGATAAATTTAATGATGAGATATGATTTACATCGCTATGATCCCAAGGACTAATGAGCCCATGGAGGGCGAAGTTTTTGATGTGTAGGACCATGCCCGACAGACAGGTACCAATGGACCGGTACACATGGGGAGATGATTAGCTCAAACCTCCATGGGGATGAAGAGCCCATCAGATGGTTGCTAGGATGGCAGAGACAGGACAACGTTATGACAAGCCTTTGCACATGAATAAAGAAGGACGTTCCACCCAGGAAACTTTGGCTGAGCCCGACCTAGGGGGGATCACCCACTTTGGATGGAAAGTTTGCCCCTTGATGGACAGGACGTCACCTAGGAAATCTGGACGTTATCTTGAGCATGTGGCATCGTGATGAGGTTATTGGCACGTGTGGCAGCTTGGAGGAGCCCTAAAAGGGATAATTTCTGACTTCTGGATGCTGGATATGCCCAAAAAGGGCCAACGTCTCCCTCAGAAGGGCTTGACGTCTCACCTTTTTCTCAGTTTATGTCATTTATCTAGCAGTTAATGTAAAAACAGTGTAAATTTTGTAGTCAGCCTTGTCGACTGTTTTAATGACCTATTTTGTAATTGAAAGGTCATGGATTGATATATATTGAGGATGTTTTCCCTCATTTTAAACATAACAAAAACTCACTCTCTTGTGAGAGACTATCTTTTGCGTCATAGCTTGGTGTTTTTGGTCTTTTAAGTGAGGTGCAACTCTTCTTGGAGGATTTCTCTTGGCATATATGGTGTTTCTCTCAAGGAAGGTTTACAACTAGGGTTTGATTATGTTTTCTTCATGACATGTAAGTGAATTTTTCATGCAAAACTTCTTAAGTGAATGGTTGTAGGCTTAATTTCTTACATTTTACTATTATATTATTGAATCTTGAAACCCTAGGTAGCAAGCACACAAGTAGGTCATTGCTATATGTCCCCTTGTTTGAGAAATAGTTTTAGCCATTGAAAAGGAAGATATAGCCTAGCTATTGCTACACTTTTCTCTCCTTTTCTGAGCTAGCATTAAAGTTATAGGTTGAAAAGAGGAGACGTCCTAGGCCTAGTTGAATCTACACCTAGGGTTTTCACCTTCTAGGGTTTGAAAGCCTTGCCCCTGCAATACTTTCTCCCTTAAATCTGTACTTTGAAGCTAGCTGTTTTGCCAAGTGTATTTAGAGAAAGAGGAAGGAGCACGAGGCCTTGCTTAAGCAACACCAGAGTGAGCCTCCTTCCCTTAGGGTTTTGATTCCAAGGCCCTGCCATTGCAGCACCTTGGAACCCTACCTTCTAGTCTCTAAGTTTGAATCCTCGCGAGACCTTTTGCCCTTGCTTTGACTCCATTTACCCTAAGGCACTGGTAATATCTCCAACGTTGAGCTTGAAGTGTACAAAAATCATCTTTCAAACTTTAAATATTTGAAACCCTAACTAACCCTAACACTACTAACCTAGGCTGACGTCATACCTAACATAGCAACCCTTTTGACTATTAAATATGCAATTAAATTGATGACGTCAAGCATTTATTGAACAATTATTGATTGAAAATACTGTTGGCTTGGTCATTTTGTAGATATTGATGAATTGGTGATCATTCATAGGTTATTTAGAAAATCGTTGTCTTCATCTTATCTATTACATTGCTTATTAAATCAGATAGTTAAGAAGTACTAACCCTTTGAGTTATAACCTGCAAATATACATATTGTGTTGTTATTATCTTGTTTCAGGCAGGTGTTTTCAACAGGGACTTCACTTCTTTATTGGCTGATTAGCCGAGCTATCTGACACTGGTGGTAACCTATGAGGAGGGAAATCTTAACACTTGACCTTGTACCCATTGCCTCTTCAAACCCCAGGTTATCGGGGACGTCTCCCCTGGGCTAACCTCCCTAAATAGAAAGAACCTCCCCATCGAGGTGACATTGGGTGGGGAAGGTTCCTGTTACGCCAGTTTGTCCACTATCCTATAGCCTGAGATCTAAAATACAAACTGCACGATAACAGGCTCCCGGGCCAAGAGATTTTCATCAAATTTAACATCTCTTCTAATAATAATTTCATTACAATGTGGTTGAAGAAGTCTATAACCTTTTACATCTTCATAATAACCAACAAATATACACTTCTCACTTTTAGGCTGCAATGCTTTCCTTTTTTCATCAGGAATGTGAGCCCATGCTATACTGGCAAATACACTGAAGTGACTTACATCTAGTTTAATTTTAGTCCAAGCTTCTTCTGGTGTTATATTTTTAAGATCCTTTATGAGAGTGTGATTAACTTTGTAATTTGCACAGTTGATTGCTTCCGCCCAATACTTTAGACTTAATTCCTTAGATTGGATCATACAATTAGTCATTTCTTTTAATGTGCGGTTCTTTCTATCAGCAACACCATTTTGTTGTGGTGTATATAGAACAGTGTGTTGCATTTGGATGCCATGTGTAGTTCAATAACTTGTAAAATTATTGTTCACATATTTGCCTCAATTATGTGTTCTTAAATTTTGAATTTGATGTCCAGATTACTTTTCTACAAGGGTCTTGTAGGCCAAAAACTTCGCTCTTAAGTTTTAAGAAGTAAACCCAAGTACGTTTGGAAAAATCATCAATGAAAGTTAAGAAATACTTGCACCTAGAAAAATAATGAGAAGAAAGTGGACCACACAAATCATTGTGAACAAGCTGCAAAGGGCCCGAGGCGTGCCAAGAGGCACGTTTGTCAGAATTGTCCCGATGATGTTCGTCGAGAACACAACTGGCACAAACACCATCTCTGCATGAAATAAGAGGAATACCAGTCACCATCTGTTGATTACATAGTTGTTGCAATGAGTGATAGTTTAGATGATCAAACCGCTCATGCCAAAGTTTGCTCAAGTCATTGCTATGAGCAACAAAAATTGATGAAAAATATGATGACCCAAAGTTGCCAAACTTATACAACCTAGTAATATCATCAGCAATTCTAGTTGCAAGAACATGCTTAGGATGTTTTAGATCCTTGATTACAACTTGGTTAGATGAAAACTCTACAGTTTTACCTTCACGTGAATGAGTGATTTGATACACTGATAGAAGGTTACAAGAAAGACTTGGAACACATAATACATCATTGAAATGACCATTATCTACTTGAACTGTTCCAGATCCTACAACACTAAGAGATCTATCATCACCAACAAATATTTTCTTGGTGTTACATTCATTTAGAGAAGAAAATATGTCTTTATCCTTAGCCATATGATAAGATGCTCCAGAATCAATAAGCCACTCATCAGAAGAAGAAGTAGAAGTTGTATTGAAGGAGAAACCAGAAGCGGAAAGTGCATGTCCATGATAAGAAGAAGAAGAAGTAGAATCAATACTTATGTTGTGCTTCTTCATCGTTGCTTCTAAATCTGCCATATTCTTGAAACATTTGGACTCATCATGCCCATCTTTATCACAAAAGTTGGAATGTCTGCCAGTCTTCTTATTTTTATATTTTGCTCCTTTGTCACCATTAGAATTTGAAGTTGTCTGAGCGGGTTTGGGACCCTTATGTTGCTTTTTTTTGTAGCGAGGATTTTTCTTCTTGGGATACTTGGGTTTATCTTTCTGTTGAGCAACTAAGGCTTTGTTGGAGGTACCTGCAGTGCTGATCACTTCAAGTTGTACAAGCTTATCTTCCTCTCTAATCAAAGCAACACAAAAGGACTCAAGAGTGGGTTTTTGATAAGTTTTACCTAAAGTCTCTCTCATGGAATAAAAGGTAGATACAAACATAGAATATGCACTACCTAGCTTAGAAAGAATAAGATAGATGCAATGTTCTTCCTCCATTTTTATCTCACATTCTTCACATAAAATTCTGAGTGTTTTAAACTTAGATAGATAGTCTCCAAGGCAATAAAAATCACTTGGAATTAAGGTCGGTATTTTATTTTCTAACTTATTTGCTCGAATAAAATTGAGTTTACCAAACACATATTCAATCCATTCTCAAGCTTCTTCGGGGTCATCAATTTCAATAAGTTGGAATCTTAAATCAGGAGAGATGGACATTTTGATTAGTCCACGTGCTTTGTCACTCCTATTATCCCATTTGAATTTCTTATCATCATCAGTGGGTGTTTTTTCCTTTCCCATGGTAATCCGGTATAAGTCTTTACTTCTTAATAAATCTTCCATATGAGATTTCCATTGGAAGTAGTTGGTGCTAGTAAGAAAAAAATTATTGGAAGAAACCATATTAAATTTATAGATAATCTGGATTTAAAAACTGAAACTGATGTTCTGGATGGAAATATCTCGAAAAGTTAGGCGTTTTTAAAAAAAACGGCACTGAAAACAGACTTCTAATGTGAGAGTTATGCCATTTTAAAAAACGACATAAACGGTAACCAAAGGACCACGTGGTGGCGTAAGTTGCTTTTGAAGTGACCCACTTTTATAAAGAGAAGTGGGGATCACTTTTACAATGAAGTTACTTCATGAAAAATAAATAACTCTAAAATAAAAAATTAAAGCTACTTATAGTGATTCACTTTTATACTTGAAGTGAAATACACTTTACAATTTTAGCATGAACTTTTTTGAAAAAAAAGTAACAAAAGAGAGACTTGAACTCAAGATCTCCTACTTAATAAGACAAATTTTAACCAAATGGTCTAGCAAAACATATTGTATTGTTTCGCAAGAGGATTGGGGGTGTTGTTGTTGTTGTTGAAGATAGACTTGGAGAGCGTGATAAAAAAAAAAACTATTTTCACACAAGAAAAAAAAATTCACTTCTCGACGACAACAAGGGTTAGATCTCAATTAGTTTACCGGAAGATGGACCTTTTCCTATATTTTTATGTTTTTCCGAGATCACACAAAACATGGGGAAAAGACCATACTCAGATATAATAGAGTATCAACCCAAAAAAAAATAATATAAAACCAAAATAATACTCTGCAAAAAATTTAAAAAATGCGTATTCAGGCTTTATACCTCTGGATCTGACTGAAATGGTCGTATCTTGGGCAAAATAAAACCTTTTCTAGTGAAACGAAAAGTGTTCCTAATTGAAATGAATGCTCCAGATGCAATGGAACAGTCCTTTATGCCCATAAATGTATGGAAATGATATAAAATGGAGATGATACAACTTGTCTTCACGATTTCGATCTACAACAGGAGCGGGTCTTCAAACAGGCTCTGATACCATGTTCGACAACACAGGTATTCAAACAGAGGATGAAAAAATTCAGTAACCACTCACATAAACATATCAAATATCAACACACCGATTTTTTCACGTGGTAAAACCCCTACGGGGAAACATCCACGACCCCAACCAACGCGGCCACTTGGAGCAGTTTATCAATGCAAAAGAAAAATATTACAGAGAGATTTTACAAGAGAGTTTCTCATAATCGATCATCAACAAATGACCCTCCATGCTCTTTAAATATATATCATGGACCAATCGGGTGTTAAGCCATGGATCAATGGTCATTAATATCGAGGAGAGTATGAACCGTCGAATCACTCTATGTCGGGAACATGTCGTGACTGTCGGATTTCCTAACTACAAATGCATACTAATGCATACTAAAGAAACACACTAAGAAACAAACTATTACCTAACGACACATTAGACCAACTAGATATTAACTAACTCCTAAGTGTCTAAATATCCTAACATGTCCAAATTTAGTACAATAAAAACAATGACCATAAAAGAAATTTGCGTACCTGGAAGTGAATGATTTTTTTGTGGCATAGTCCTTCTGAATTTTTTCCTTAACTGATCATGATCATGATTGAAGATTCTTTGTGTCTTGAACATGGATGGTCTTCTTGAAGATGTATCTTCAATAGTTTTCTTAGATTCTGGTTGACCATGATTTATTCCTTTGAGTACTTCTGCATAACTCTTTATATTTTCTTCATTCTTCTTTTCTAGCAACCTAGAGTGCTTCTCTTCATTCTATATAACTGATGTGGATGTTTCTGTCTCTTCAATTTTCTTGTTGATATTTACGATTTTATTTCTCAATGTGACAACTTCTTCTTCAAGCTTCTAAACCTCTTCTTCTTTCTTCGTTATCTGAGACTTTATGACTTCTTCTGTTCTTTTCGCTTCTTCAAACTGAATTATTAATGTGATTATTTCTTCTTCAAGTCCTTTCTCTTCTTGAACAAACTCTACCTCAAGTTGGTTTAGATCGTTAATTCTTTCCTTAAGATGATCTGTCAATATATTCTCTCTCATTTCTTCTTCTTCCTTTGGTGCTTCTATGTTGGTTGTCAAATACTGCTTTTGATATCCAAGATTTTCTTCGATCTTTCTGGCTTCTTCTAGCTGAGTTCTTAAGTTCTTGATGTCCTGTTGGGATTCTTCAAAAGTGTGAACACTTTCCTTTTGTTTCATCAATTCTTTCTTGAGTGACTTGTTTTATTCTCTTAGTTCATCTAAAGCACTAATCAATTTTGCTTCATAATTGTCTTCATTTTCAATTAGTTTTTTTGTCTCATTTCCTTCATGGCATTCTATTTCAAGATGTCTGTGTTTTTCACAACTAAAGAAAAACAACATGCCTTTGGTGTTTATGTACTCTTCATATTTTGAATCTGTTTGACATGGTGAACACAATTCTTCTTGATCTATATCTGCATCTTCTTTGACATTTTTTGAATCTGCAATGGGTGAAGAATATATGGCATGTAACTTATCCCAAAGTTCTTTGGCCGGTGAACATTTACCAACCTTTTTTATTACCAGATTAGGTAATCCTTCCCAGATGAAATCCATTGTTATTTTGTTATTCTTCTTCAATTCCTTCTTGGCTGTAGTATTTTCCCTTTTTGAACTATCATATCCTGTAACAACTGATAGCCAAATATAATGTCCATGTGTCTGTAAAAATACTTTCATCCTTCTGCTCCACATATCATACTTTAAACCATTTTGATCATTAAACATTGGTACTCCATTCTCATAATAATCCATGATCTCCTTCCAGTGGTTAAATTGTTTCCTGAAGGAACTTGCTCTGAAACTAATTGTTGGATTACTAAGAGGGGGGGTGAACCAGTAATAGAGAAATTCAATAATTTTTAACCACAAAATGCAAGTGTTATATCAATGTAGAATTATCATCCAATAGTTGCAGAGTAAATAAACAATGAACAAATGAGAAATCATACACATACAAAGTACACCCGTGTTTTTACATGGAAACCCAAAGTGGGAGAAAACCACATAATGATTTTTCTTATATGTCTTTAATAATTACATTCATTGGAAGCACCAATTTCCTTTGTTTTTGCGCTGCATCTGGAAGGAGGCTCCAACTCCCTAGTTTCTCATGCTACAACCTGAGGGAAGCTTCAAATCCCCAATTCTCTGGCTACAACCAGAAGGAGGATACAACCCCTTATGTTCTCCGACTACAACCGGAAGGTGGCTACAACCACTTGTCCTTTCTCCGTTCAACCACCCTGAAATATAAGTAGAATGATGGAACCACTGTCACACTATCACTGTGAGATATACTGTTGTAAACCTATACCAATCAACCTGCACCAAACAATCTGTAACAACCTATACCAATAACCTGTGCCAACATGTACCATACATCAACCTGTACCATAAACAAGTTCATCAACCATGCACCAAACATGTACAAATAACCTGTCACAATAACATGTCCAAACAACCTATCACAACAACCTGTCTCATCAATCTTATCAACCAAATCAGATCTACTCACCAAGATCAATCACCAAGACAAATCTCAACCATATGCATAATATCAGCAAGATGTGCATCAACCAAGCATATCACAACAGCTCATAATCATCACCAAGATCAATATGTGCTTCTAATAATATACCAAGAAAAGTATGCTACATCATCCATAAACCATGTTTCAAAAATACTACTAACAAGTGCCCAACTATACACCTCATGTATGTGCCAACTCATCAACTACTTGTCTAAACCATGTACCCTACATGTACCTCAACCAAAAGCCCTCAAACATGAACCAATACTAAAATTCAGTAGATCTACCTCAGATCAACTCTACAGCAAGCCATAAAATCCCAAGAGGGCATCCAACATATTTACAAGGAAAACCCTCAACTTGATTCATAAATTCAACACTACACATATGAAAACCATACCCTTTTTTTCTTCTTGTAGCGTTCTATTGTCGCGGTTTTGTTGTTGCGAATCCACATCCATGATTTTTCTGCCGTGATTTTTCTACCACACTTTTTCTGCCGCAGTTTTCCTACCGCACTTTTTCTGCTGCAAATTTTTTGCCACACTTTTTCTGCCACAGTTTTCCTGCCGCACTTTTTCTGCCACAGTTTTCCTGCTGCATTTTTTCTACTGCAATTTTTCTGCCGCACTTTTCCTGCCATAGTTTTCCAGCTGCAATTTTTCTACCGCACTTTTTTCTCTATCAATAATACTTGCCCAAATAACCTTTCAAAAAAATAGATATTCAATGACTTTCAAGTGTGTTTTGAATGAGAGACTCTTACCTCTTATTTATACTTTTATGTAGCTTCCTCAAGGGGTTACCTTCTAACCATCTTAACCCACTTTCCTTATTTTAGGGTTAACCCACTTATAACCACTTGTCCACTTAACTTAACCACTTTCCATAATTAGTAATTTCTCCATTAACTTTATTATTTAAATAATTTATTTTACATCCTCTTTGACTTATAGTACACTCATCACTTCAAGTTATTATTTAAATAATTTCTTCTTTGCAAACACTTTGACTACTTTGACCTTTTGGGGCTTCTAGATGACTCACGAGGGTTCTCCAACTTCACATGGCCATAAATCTCTAACCGTGAGAAGTTATGTGACGTTCCACATACCATAGGAAATGACATGACATGTACTATCCATCTAGACTAGTTTTATCTAAAAATAGATCAAAACTCATACCATTATCCATCAAACAAACTTGGGTCCATTACCCAAACCTTTGTGCTACCAGAATTCGCTACCAGACTTTATTCAAGGGTTGACATCAATGAAAACCAACCCAAATAATCAAAAATATCACCCTTGATATATGCAAATTAGAACTTAAAAATTTGATCAATCAAACTTGGAACCTGGAGCCTTAATTGCTTGTTCCTCTGAATGTATTAAATCCAAGATCATTGCTTGGACAAGGTCTCTTGTACATTCCATGAAAAATACACTCATGTTTTTGTTGGATGGTATAGCATGAAAAAGCATATACAAGTGCATACCTTTGAAATTTTCAACATCGTTAGGCTTGTCTTCTAATCTGAAACTATACATGATCTTGAAAAGAAGAGGTTAGAGACTGAATCAAAAGGTGCAATGATCAAAACAAGCTAGAAACCCTAAAATTACATCTTTGACCACAACATCAATTTTGACCAAAAGTCAACCTTGTTGATTAAATGGGTTGGTTGTCATTGATGTCAACCCTTGAACAAAGTTTGTTTGATGGATAATGGTATGAGTTCAGTTCAGGTAAGTTCAGTTGTAGCCAGAGAATTGGGGAGTTGGAGCTTCCCTCAGGTAGTAGCCTGAAAAACTAAGGGGTTGGAGCCTCTTTCCAATTGTAGCTAGAAAACAAAGGAAGTTGGTGTTTCCAATGAATGTAATTCTTCAAGACATATAAGAAAAAACATTTCGTGGTTTTCTCTCGCTTTGGGTTTCCACGTAAAAACATTGGTGTACTGTGTATGTGTGTGATTGTTCATTTGTTCATTGTTTATTTACTCTGTAACTATTGGATGATAATGCTACACTGATATAACACTTTCATTTTTTGGTGAAAAAGGATTAGATTTCCCTATTACTAATTCACCCCCCCTCTCAGTAATCCAACAATTGGAATCAGAGAAGGTTCCTTTAGAAATCAATTTAACCACTGAAAGGTAGATCATGGAGAGCAACAACATGCATAAAAATGGAATACCACAGATTGATGGACAAAAGTATGCATTTTGGAGCATAAGGATGAAAACATATATACATGCACAGGGATTTGAAATTTGGTAATCAATTGTAGATGGATACACGGTACCAGTAGTTCCGCCGACAAATGACAAAGCAATAAAACTCGGTCAGAATAATTCCAAAGCCACAAATTCACTTTTGAATGGTCTTGGAGAATCAATATTCACCAAAGTTTCACATTGTAAATACATAAAGATATTTGGGATAAACTTCAAAATATTTATGAAGGAGATTCAAAAGTCAAAGCAGCAAAGCTTCAAACTTACAGAGGTCAGTTCAAACAACTAAAAATGAAGGAAGATGAGAATACTATAGCTTACTTTTTACGAGTTGATGAAACAGTAAATGCAATCATGGGATTGGGAAAAGAAATCAAAGAATCTGTAATTGTTCAAAAGGTACTAAGATCTCTTCCTATGAGATTTGACCCTAAGATATCAACACTAGAAGAAAGAGCAGATATGAAGTCAATAAGCATGGACGAATTACATGGAATCTTCACAGCATATGAAATGAGAAATGAACAAGAAAAACCATATATAAAAGAAGCAACCTTCAAAGGATCCAAAAATTCAAAGAAAAAGGGGAAGCAAAAATTAAAAGAACATAGCAGCAGCAGTGACGTCTCAGAAGATGATGAAGAAGTGGCCAACTTTGTCAAAAGATTGAAAAAGGGAACCAATGGCATGTATAGAGGTAAGATTCATTTGATTTGTTTTAATTGTGATGGTATTGGTCATTTTACTAACAAATGTCCTCATAAGAAAAAGAGAAATGATGAAGGTTACTCAAATAGAAAAAAAAAAAACATATAAAGGAAAAAGAACCACAAAGAAAATTTTCAAGAAAATCTAATGCACCAAAGAAGACATATCATCATCAGATGAAGATGAAGTCAGTGACAATGAGACATAAAGAGTTCAATTCATGGAAGTAGAAGACTCTGATAAAGAAGACTTTGAATAAGAATATGAAGAGGTCGAAGAAGAATATGAAGAAGTCGAGGAAGAATATGAAGAGGCAGAAGTTGACTACAAAGAAGAATATTTTTGTGCCATAGAAGTTATTAGAAGAGAAAAGAAGAAAAACGAGAAACTACAAGCAGGACTAGACAATAAAGAAGACACTCAAGAACTAGAACAAATGATCACAAATTTGAAGGTTCAAATAGAAGAAGATAAAAGAATTAAAGAACCACTCAAAGAACAACTAGAAGAAAAATACAGGATCATTGGAAATTTGGAAGCATAGATTGTCACATTAAGAAATGATCTTCAAAAGAAAAATATGCAGAACAACTCCAAAAAGTTTTCATAACATTATCAGTAGTCAAAAATCTCATCATGACAAGTTCGGACTTGGATACAATCAGACAGAAAAGGGATCAAGCTCCAAAACAACAGAGCAAGAAACATATCCAAAAATCTATACAGAAACAATCAAAGGGGATAACAAGATCTACAAGGAAGATTACAGGGACACTCCTCCACCGAGAATATTCAAATTTTAGAATTAAAAAATGACAGATATGCCTCAGAAGAAGAAGAATTCATAAGAGTACCTCCTTTTAGAAGATGTTCAACTCTTAGGTATCAAACTATATTTTTTGGTTTATGTTATGCATGTAATAATTTTGGACATAAAGTTGTGAATTGCAGAGTTAACAACAGGAACATAAACAACTTTTAAAGTCATACACAAAAGGGTTATCCAAGAAGGCCTAGTGAAACACAAAGAAGAAGTTACAACATGTCTGAAGTTTGAGCACTGAAGTGGAATGTTACAAATGTAACAACTTTGGACACATGGCCAAATATTACAGAATGGCAGTCCCTCCTAGAGAACCGCGACATAATAACAACAATCACAGACATGAACCTCATAAAAGGACATGGATAAGAAAGCAGAATCAGTATAGCAATGAAGAATGCACACTCTCTCTACAAGCTAAGCAGAAGAAATGTGGTTGGTATGTTGACAATGGATGTTCAAAACACATGACAGGTAATAGAAACAAGTTTCTTACATTAAGAAAGGAAAGAGCTGGATCAGTCTCCTTCGGAAATGATGATTTGGCTAAAATCATTGGAAAAGGCATAGTCAGAATTGGGAACAAGAATACCAACGCAGAAAATTTTCTACTCGTAGAAGATATGAAACATAATATTCTAAGTGTGATTCAAATGTGTGACTAAGGTCATAAAGTTACTTTCGATTCACAAAAGTGCGAGATAAGAAAATAATGTTAAGGAAAATTGATTGCAACAACTGCAAGAACTTCAAGCAACATAGATGTATTAAGTGAAATTGGTAATGAAAAGTGTTGCCTAGGAAAGGAAGATGAAAGTTGGCTATGGCACAGAAGAATGGGTCACATACATTTTGATAACCTTGTCAAAGTCAACAAAAAGGAAGCAGTTAGATAAATTCCCCAGATCATGAAACCAACAAACACTTTATGCAAGCATTGTCAACAAGGAAAGCAAACAAAGACTAGGTTCAAATCAAAGGAATACTCAACGACAAGACCAATTGAAATTGTGCATGATGATCTAGTTGGACCAACTACAACAAAGGGTTTAAAATGTGAGAAATACTTTATGTTATTAGTTGATGATTATACAAGAATGATTGCAGTTTTTTTTCTCAAGAATAAGTCAGAAGATTTTGAAAACTTCAAGGTCTACAAGGAAATGGCTGAAAATGAAATGGATTCAAAAATCAAATGCTTGAGATATGATAATGGAGGAGAGTTTAGTTCAAAGGAATTTATGGAATACTGCAGTAGTTATGGAATAAAAGGGCAATTCTTTGTTGCTAGGACACCTCAACAGAATGGAGTTGTTGAAAGAAAAAACATGACAGTACAGGAAATGGCTCAAACAATGATAATGGATTCCAAATTGACAGATATATTTTGGACACATGCAGTGCATACATCAATTCACATTCAAAACAAAGTAATTCTCAGAAACAACACTAGCAAAACTCCCTACAAGCTATGGAAAGGAAGACCAGCAAATGTGAAGCACTTCAGAGTTTTTGGAAGCAAATGTTGTATCAAAAGAGAAGATGGTAGAATGGAAAAGTTTGGCTCTCGTGTGGACAAAGGAGTACTTGTTGGTTACTCAAGTACAAGGAAATCATACAAGTTTTACAACCTAATATTGAACAAAGTTGTGGAAAACATCAACGTAACAATTGATGAAACAGGTAGACCAGAATTAAAGGAAGAAGAAAATGAATCAATGGAACAACTTTATGAAGAAGAAGCAGAAGATGAAAAAGAAGTAGAAGAGGACAATGAAGAGAATCTGACAGAAGAAGAAGAGCAAGTTCAGCAAGTGCCTCCAAAGACACCTAGTAGACGAGTACATAAGAATCATCCTTCAGATCAGATTATCGGAAACAAAGATGCAGGAGTTGAGACTAGAAGAAGAATCTGTTCTCCAGAAAAAACACACCTAGCACTCTCATCTACAATTGAACCAAATTGTTTTGAAGAGGTCAACAAGAATGAATTTTGGAATAAGGCCATGGATGAAGAATTGGATCAAATAGAGAAAAATGACACTTGGAAATTGGTTCCAAGACCAAAGGAAAAGAATGTGATCGACACAAAGTGGGTATACAGGAATAAATTGAATGAAGATGGACAGGTTACAAGGAACAAAGCTAGATTGGTATGTAAAGGATATGCACAGGTTGAAAGAATCGACTTTGAAGATACATTTGCCCCAGTTTCCAGAATGGAAGAAATCCATTTGTTTTTAGCTTATTCATGCTCCAAAAATATTAAAGTGTATTAGATGGACGTGACATTAGATTTCTCAATGAAGAACTTGAAGAAGAAGTCTACATTGAACAACCAGAAGGATTTTAGTTGTCAGAGAACGCAAATTATGTGTGTAAATTAAATAAGGCCTTGTATGGTCTAAAACAAGCTCCTAGAGCATGGTACTCTAGATTGGATAAATATTTACAGCGGGAAGGGTTCAAAAAAGGAAGTGCAGACAACAACCTCTACATCAAGATAACTCAAGATAGTATTTTATTAATTGAATTTTATGTTGATCATATTATTTTTGGAAGTACTAATGACGGGTTAGGCCAAAAATTTGCAAAGGACATGCAAAATGAATTTGAAATTTCATTACTTGGAGAACTATCCTTCTTTCTGGGTCTTCAGATACATCAAAGAAATCAAGGAATTTTTATTTCTCAAACCAAGTATATCAGAGAAATGCTAAAAAGGTTCGGAATGGAATATTGCAAACTAGTTGCAAGTTGAGCAAAGATGATGATTCAAAGTCTACAGATCAGAGGAAATACAAGTCAATGATTGATAGCCTACTATATGTGACAACATCCAGACCAGATGTAATGCAGGCAGTTGAAAAAGTGGCATGATTTCAAGCAACACCAAAGGAATCACATCTATTAGCAGTGAAGAGGATTTTCGGATATCTCAAAGGAACATAAGAGTTTGAATTAAGTTATCCAAAAGGAAAGGATCTATCACTTATTGCCTACACAGATGCAGATTGGGTAGGTTACATTGATGACCGAAGAAGCACCAGTAGAGCATCATTCTACTTGGGTGAGTGTTTAGTATCATGGCTAAGCAAGAAATAATCATCTATATCTTTATCTACAGTCGAGGCAAAGTATATTGCAGCAACAACATGTTGTACACAAGTCCTATGGATGAAACAAACTCTAACAGATATACAGGTTGATTATGATGAGCCCATTCCAATCTATTGTGATAATACAAGCGCCATTTGATCCAGAAGCCTGACAGAGCTCAAAAAGGCTCAAAATGAAAGTGCTCGGAATCCGACGAAACCAATGCCATTGCGTCCATATCGTCTTCCTGATTCTGGTCATATATTTACTTCGTCAAACGGGCTCCGTATGTGAAAGATATCACGTTCTGTCCGAAAACCCAAACAGGCAAAAAAAGAGGCTGATTGTACAGACCGTACGGCCGTACAGCTGACGTGGCAACTCCTGGGGATGACACGTGGTAAGTGATGTGGCGTATGGTAGACGAATGGGCCAATCAGAGGGTGACATGTGTCACCACTGTAAGGGTGACACGTGGCATAGACTGACGTTGCAGACACGTGGCAGGGCTGACAGGGCAGTTACGTGGCAGATGCACAGGATGATAGCTGGCAGGGTATGTGGCAGACTGGTGGACGAATCAGCATTTGACACTTGGCAGTTTTTGGGGGGTGGTTGATGTGCCACATGGCCTAGTCATGGGCTGCCACGTGGCACCCTGTGGTTGGCTGTCCAATTTATGTAAAAGTTATTGGAGTGCACGGGAGCCGAACCCACGACCTCCCCTCCGGGTTGTGGATTGGCAGGGCCGGGCTAACCACCCACCCCACAGGTGTTCCTTGTTAGTCATACGGTGAAGTTTTTATTTGAATTTAATTGGTTTGACATTCGGCGGGGGAAAGGGTTGGGGCTTAGCCCCAGCCCTCGGCACGAACATACGACCACAACCACAGGAGGGCTTACCACATGCGGGAGTTTGGGATAAGGGGCCAACCCTTGGACCCCGCGCCACCATACAACCACCAGCGTATATTGTGGGGCCTATCCCTCAGTACGCGGGTAGTTGTTAACCGCACGGTCATATACCCTCCACCATAAGACCATCACTGAGACCAAATGGAAAGGGAGCGCGGTTATGGCAATTAGCCCGTGGTTCCATAGAATACGCCGAAAAACCAGGAGCTAGAGCGCAAGAATGGGCCAGTGCTTAGCCTTTGGGCTAGCGCTTGGCAAAATATAGGCCATATGACAGAGAATAAGGGGGCGCGCACCCAGACCTAGGGGCTAATCCCCTATTATTATACAGAAGTGGGTTTTTGCTATAGTTTGGGAATTTTATTTGTTATTATGCCTGTTTTAATATATTTTCTCCATTTTTTGGAGATATTGGGCATTTTTGGAGCCCAAATTTTGGGAGGAAGTTGGAGATGGATAACCAACTTTAGATCTATATAAACCAGGCCTATTTGAGGCCATGGAGGACAGAAAGAGCAGATTTATGCTGAAGGGAAGCCAAGCCAAAGCCTTTTTTATGCAGGGAAGCTTTTGAGGAGCAGATGCTTGCAGGCCATTTCTGGGAGCTCCGGACGTCCGTTTTGCGTGTCATTTTCTTCACAGGGTTCTAGAGATCTGGAAGAACATGACCAGATCAGTCTTGTAGCCAATTGGCACTGCTGTGATGTACTTTTGATCTTTTGAACAGAAATAAAGAAGCCTCCCCCACAGAGACAAAGGCCCGGAGACGTAGGCAAAGTTGTGTCGAACTCCGTTATCAATTCTCGTGTTATGGTTTGCTGTCTATTATTTCATTTCAGATCTGCATATGTGTATATGGCTGTCATAATTCCTCTTCTTTCCTCATTCTTTCATTAAGCTTCTCAATTGGATAATTAACGCATGCAAAATTAAAACTCAACTATAGTCATTACAAGATCCTACGGATCACCATTAGTATCTCAAAGAACCCAGTGATGCACTCCAAGACAAAGCACATTCCAATCAAGTATCACTTTCTATGGGAATAGGTTGCAGAAAAGAACACCAGAGATGAATATGTGGGCAGAAAAGAACAAGTGGCATACATCTTTACAAAACCGCTTCCACAGGAAGCCTTTGAGTATCTTCGCCAGAGACTTAGAGTTGTTTCTACTCCAAAATGAATTCTTTTGAATGCTTATCTTATATGTCTTAGATGTACACGAGGAAGAACCATAAAGAGGATATTTCAAGTTGGGAGATCAGACAGCTCAGATAGGGGGAGAAACCCTGGATGGAAAGATACCTTTTCCATTGATGACAAAGGGGGAGAGATTTATTAGATGCAGTTATTGGATGCATAGGACAGAGGCATGGTTCCAGGGGGTGTGTTGGACATTTTGTTATTTATATGTTGTCATTGATGTCAATAGTTGATGTCATTATAATGTGATGATAAGTTGTTATGATGAATTTTCATTGTTGATTTATCATAGATGAAATTGTCATTGATGTCAACAGTATATCGGTTAGCAGAGAATTTCAAAAAAGTATGCAAAGATCAAAGATCAGAAGGAAAAGCACATTGAAAGTATGCAAAGGATGAGAATGTCAAACAATATGACAGTATGCCAAAGATCAAAGCTCAGAAGGAAGAGTGCATTGTAGAAATGTTGTCAGGATCGATGGAAATACTGAGAAGTCGATCGATGCATAGGAAAAGGTGAGAAGCCTCAACAACCGTCCAATCAAGAAATTGACATTGTTTATCATCTCATGTAACAAAGGTCGGTCATATGAGTGACTGTAGGCTTAAGGACTATTGGAGGATTGGTCAACAATCAGATCAAGTTATAAACCGTCGAATATGCACGCTATATCAACCACATGGATAGATTGTAGAGAGTGAAAGGAGAATTAAATGACTCACTATTTCCAATCCCACAATTAGTCAGGATAGTCAGATCTTCTAGGTTCAAATATCGATGATTGTGGTTGACTCACCAAAAATAGCACAACTTCAAATTGTGGAGATTGGGTGACGAATTAAACCACTCGCAAGTTGTGGTTTTGCAATCCACATCGACTGTCAATGGTCACTCAACAATAGATCTATGGTTGGAATCAGTTCCACTACCAATGAGCGGTTTCCATTGCGGAACTCGATGATAGTCTTAAAGTCGTACTAGTTGAGGACCTTACAATCATCATTGATCATTGATCTACTTTGAGAGTATTCTCGACCGTTGGATCAAATTAAGTGGAAGGATAGGATAAGCGAGGAAAAAGGGTTGAGAATTCGAATACCCGATAGTCGTTGGATCACTTTTGAGAGGAAGGACAGGATAAGAAAAAAGGCTGAGATATGGATTACCTGAATTCACGCCAGTCGTCAGATCACCTTAAGTGGAAGGATAGGATTAGTAAGGGCTGAGATATCGAATACTCGACAGTCATTGGATCATCTTAAAGTGGAAGGATAGGATAAGCAAAGATGAAGGGTCGTTGGATTTAAACTAAGGCAAAGAAACATCGCAGATAGATCGAGTCGTCAATCTAAAACCATGATCAGTGAACAACATTTGTTTCATGTTAGAATTTGTGAGGGGAATCTCACTTAGGAAGAATTGTGAAGTTGAGAAATCGAATTACCTGAAGTCCCGAAAAATGAAATTTCGAAGTCACTCTTAGCCGTCAATCTGAAATACATTTCGGATACTATTTTGACTGTTAGATAAAGGAGATGAATATGTGTCACTTTGGGATATCTATGTCAAAAGACCACGTTAGCAAGGACATGTGGTAGACCAAGTCAGCAAGGAAATGTGGAAGACCACGTTAGCAAGGACATGTGGCAGACCATGTCAGCAATGACATGTGGTAGACCACGTCAGCAAGGACATGTGGCACAGTCAGATAATGACAAGTGTCAAGATGAAATCGATAGTTCAAGTATGTGTAAATTATGAATCTGAGTGACATGTGGCTGCCACTCAGCCCGTACCATGTAAACAAGTGAAGTAAGTAAGTTACGTCACTCCAGGAGATTTACTTCGGGAGTTTCACCACCAACAAATGACCTAAGTCTCGAAGTCCTGAAAGTCGAAGGTCGAAGTGCCGAAATCATGAAGGACAAAGTCCCGAAGTCCCGAAGGATGAATCACGAAGTGGACATGAGTCATTTAATATGAAGGACACTTAAGAAGTGTTATCAACTGTTGATCAAATACAGTGGAAGGATAGCGATAAGTAGGATAGTCGAAGTCCCGAAGTAAATAGTGGCCATCAATCTCAATGCTTGATTAAGTCCCAGTCGTCAGATTAAGCAGTGAAAGGATAGGTGTAAGGATCGAATCTGACCATTGATCTGGTTCCATGAAATAAATGTGAACTGTCCAATCTATTCGGTGAAATCTTATTCGAAATATTTGGAAGGTTGAAATTCCCGAAGGGTGAAGTCCCGACAGTTGTCCATCTCATTGGGAGATTAAATCATGACCGTTGATTTTGATAAGCGTTTGTTTGGCCTAGTTTCTGGTCACCACCATTAGTCATATGGAATAGAGAAATAAGGGTAAAATGAAGGCAACGCTTAAATTGATAAGCTCGTGGTTCTACGCCTGTGATCATATGAAAATGGATTTGATAGATATTTAACACTAGAACATTACAGAGAATCGATAAGAGATCAAATATGTTTGGTTGGTGAACAAAGAATGCAGTAGAAGCATGAGAACGATATGATGAGTCGATCCATGTCTGTGATCAACTCATGAAGACAAAAGAATCGACACACCGTCATGATTAAAAGAGAGTTAATTCATGAGCATTATGAATAAAAGGAAAAATGATATTAATTAAAGATTAATATTATCATTTTAAATGTAAAGGTACAATGGTTCAAATATCAAAAGACACAATGATTCAAGTTCACACAAGTTGGAAGACTATATAAACAAGAAGGAATGGTGAGAAGAAGTGTAGTTGAATTTATTGAAGTATATATATTTATATATAATGGATTGAATGAAAGTTCATTCTATCAGGTTGGTGCCTGTTTACAAGTTGGGTCTTGTATGAGGATTGGATTTCTCACATCTCAGTTGGATTTGAGATCAACAAGTTGGGACTTGTTATGAGGGTTGGATTCCTCATTTCTCAGTTGGATTTGAGAACTACAAGCTGGGTCTTGTAATAGAGAGTTGGGTCTCTCATAATTGTATGAAGATGATATTCAAAGATTCATCTTATGTATTCATTCAAGTTATTTAATAAATAAAAT
>ML797498.1:108776-122415 GCA_009831015.1 Picea engelmannii
TGAAGGTAGATTCAGAATAAATGGGTGGACAAATTGTTATCTCCACAAATGAAGCTCCCTTATTTGATGGAACAAATTATTCATCATGGAGGGAAAATATAAAAAGATATTTGAAGTCAAGAGGATCTGGAATTTGGGATCCGGTAGTAAGTAAGCCCTGACACTTAAATACTTCAAAGAGAAAAACCAAAAATGCAAAGGAAGCAAGGAGAAACAATTATGTAGCCTTAAAAGTAATCCAGGATGGATTGTCAGACCAATTCAAAGAAAATATGAGACACTACAAATCTGCTAAAGAATTATGGCTCCAACTAGAAAATTGTTATCAAAATGAAATACAAGAAGAAGATAAATCCTACCAAAGTGAGCAACAAGACTTAGATACAGAGGATTCCTGTCAGAATAAAGAGCAATAATCTAATGAAGAGGATTCTTATTAGAATGAAGAACAAAACTCAGAAGCAGAGAGTTCTTATCAAGATAATGAAGAAGATAAAGAAAAGGAAAATTGCAATTAGATTGAAGAACATAATATATTGAAAAAGATTTCTAATCATAATGAAATAGAGGATTTGATGCAAATATCAGTCAACAGTGAGGAAGACAACCTCATCAAGGAAATGAGGCATACCTCAGTAATCACTAAAGAAAAATTACATAATCTTAAAACTGATGTTGCAGCTGCTATAGGAGAGATTCTTTTTGAACCAAGAAATTATATGCATATTAAAGTTCCTGTGGAGGCGCTTGAAAGTCTTGAGTACACAACCCCGTGCACTCTAAAAGAGTTGGATAAAATCAAACAGAAAGATATGATGCTACTACAATAGTTGGATCAATCTAACCATGAAGAGCCTGAACAAAAGTTTCAGCTAGAAAACAAAGAAGAAGAGATCAAAAGTTTGAAAATTGAAGTTATTAATCTAACAGAAGAGATGGAAGAACTAAAGAAACATGAGTTAACAATCTAAACACTCAACTTGAGGAAATTAAAGAAAGTAAAGAAGACCTAAAGATCCAGTTAACAAGGAAGGAAAATTCTTACCACATGTTGGATTTGGAAATCATCAATCTCAAAAAGATAAATGAAAGTACTAATGCATATCTAATGACTCAAATTGAAGAAGCTAAGAAAAAGGAAGAAGCCCAAAAGATCCAAATAGATAAAAAGGAAGAATCATGCCAAATGTTTGAATTAGAATCGATCAACTTCAAAATGATTGAGCAAGAATACGAGGAAGAAATCAAAATATTGAAAACTAAATTTTTTGATCTAACAAAAGATATGGAAGAATTGAAGACATATGACAAAACTATTAAATGCAAAGAAGTCTTGGATGAGACAGACGAAATTGTCATAAATCTAAAAACTCAACTTGAACATGCTAAAGAAGTGGAAGAAGCCCTGAAGATTCAGTTGACTAAAAATGAAGAATTATGTCAAATATTGAAGTTAGAAATAGTCAATCTCAAAGAGATGAATGAAAATACAAATAAGATTGCCAATTTCCAGAATAGATCAGCTATCCTAGATAATATTTGGAAGAGCCAAAGATCAGTTGTTGACAAAACTGGTCTTGGATACAATAAGAAAGAAAATCAGATGACATATCTTTCAAGCCAAAATAAAATAAAAAATGGAAACACCTTCAATGGATATTGATTTTCTTGTCATAGCTTTGGCCATAAAGCAATGGACTGCAAGAAATGAAAGGAAGGATATACAAGAAAATCCAAAAACTCTATTAGATGTTGGAGATGTAATTTTGTTGGGCACACAACAAAATTTTGTCATACAATGAAATGTTACAACTGTGATAGGTTTGGGCACAAATCCCAAAACTGCAAGAATACAAAAAGTCAATATTTGAATAAGTCATTCAATTCAATGACAAATCCTAATAAAATTTGGAAGAAGAAAGGAGATGACAAATCTCCAAAAACACAATTAGAAAGAGAAGATCCAAAAACCAAAATATCTCACAGAAAGATATGGAGAAGATAATATGAAGGAGAAAGCAAGAAAGATGTTGTTACACCTGAAAATGAAGAAATTAATAATAAGAAAATGATGGGTGAAGGTCCTAATAAAGAATGTGAAATTCAATATGAAATAAATCAAGCTCAAGAAAAGGAAGTACCTATAGAATAATATGGGACAATATCAAATTCTAATGATGTCATAAGTTGTTAGCAAAAGAAATAAAAATACAAAAAGAAGTTTAAATTGGTTTTTTCAAAATCAAAGGATTATGCTAAAGAGTTTCTAAATTAACATATGAAAAATCTTGACTATCTATAGATTAGTGGTCAAAATAAAAATTATTGGTAGGGTTAGTTGTAGAATATAAGAAGAAGAAGAAAATAAAGGTAGCAGAGAAGTTCAAGGAGTATCATTCAACAAAAGATCAATTGATAACAAAATTGGTATTTAAATCAATTGATATAATTCCTCAATTGATATTCCTGTGAAATATCAAAGATGAATAAGAAGCAGATCAAAAATATCAGTAAGATTCATACTCTTGTTCTATTTGACAAAGGAAAGTCAGTAAAAACTCAGGAGGAGTATTTTGGTTATTAAATAATAAAGTAATTAGATTAAGTTTTGAAGAGACTTGATCACTACAAAATTGGTATCAAGTAGACTACTTATTTGAACACAAAAATCCCAATAAACTGAGATAAGAAGTTAGCAAATTAACAGGGGAAGATACCTTGTTAGGAAGAGCTACCCTTTCAGAAACAAAGGGGGAGAGTAGTCAAAAGCAGAGAGAGAACATATTGACAGGGGGAGTCATTCAGTTATGGCAAGAAGAACATGATTCCAGGGGGAGTTACCCGAGTTCATATTCTGGTCAAACAACATGCAAATAGATAGATGTTGATTATAAGGGGAGAAACCATTTGCCATTGATGTCAAAGGGGGAGATTAAATTCATAGGAGGTAAACATCATCACAAGGGGAGTTTTTGTATGAAGTTAGTGTGTTTCCCTCAATGATAAAGGGGGAGATTGTTGGACATATTGTCATTGATGTCAACAGTTGATGTCATTATAATGTGATGATAAGTTGTTATGATGAATTGTCATTATTGATTTATCATAGATGAAATTCTCATTGATGTCAACAGTATATCAGTTAGCAAAGAATTTCAAAACAATATGCAGAGATCAAATCTCAGAAGGAAAAGCGCATTGAAAGTATGCAAAGGATGAGAATGTCAAATAGTTGCCAAAGATAAAATCTCAGAAGGAAGAGCGCATTGTAGAAATTTCGTCGGGATCGATGGAAAGACTGAGAAGTCGATCGATGCATAGGGAAAGGTGAGAAGCCTCAGCAGTCGTCCGATCAAGAAATTGACGGTGTTGATCATCTCATGTAATGAACGTCGGTCATATGAGTGACCGTAGGCCTAAGTACCATTAGAGGATTGGTCAATAATCAGATCAAGTTGTAAATCGTTGGATATGCATGCCTGATCAACGACAGGCATAGATTGTGGAGAGTAAAAGGAGAATTAAATGAATCGCTAGTTCCAATTCCACAATTAGTCAGGACCGTCAAATATTGTGGGTCCAAAGATCGACAATTGTGGTTGACTCACCAAAAATCGCACAACTTCAAATTGTGGAGCTTGGGTGACGAATTAAACCACTCACAAGTTGTGGTTCTGAAATCCACATCGACCGTCGATGGTCACTTGACAATATATCTACGGTTGGAATCAGTTCAACTACTAATGAGCAGTTTCCATTGCATAACTCAATGATAGTATTAAAGTCGTGCTAGTTGAGGACCCCACAATCATCCTTGATCATTGATCTGCTTCGAGAGTCTTCTCGAACGTTGGATCAAATTAAGTGGAAGGATAGGATAAGTGAGGAAAAAGGGCTGAGAATTCAAATACCTGAATACCCGATAGTCATTGGATCACTTTTTAGTGGAAGGATAGGATAAGAAAAAAGGTTGAGATCTCGATTACCTGAATTTTCGTCAGCTGTCGGATCACCTTAAGTGGAAGGATAGAATTAGTAAGGGCTGAGATATTGAATACTTGACAACCGTTGGATCATCTTAAAGTGGAAGGATAGGATACGCAAAGATGAAGGGTCATTGGATTTAAACCAAGGCAAAGAAGCATCGCAGATAGATTGAGTCGTCGATATAAAACCATAATCAACGAACAACATTCGATTCGGGTTAGAATTTGTGAGGAGGTTACACTTCAGGGAATATCACTAAGGAAGAATTGGGAAGTTGAGAAATTGAATTACCCGAAGTCTTAAAAGCTGAAATTCTGAAGTCACTCTCAGCCATCGATCTGAGATACATTTCGGATACTATTCTGACCGTTAGATCAAGGAGATGAATATGTGTCACATCGGGAGATCTACGTCAACAGACCACATCAGCAAGGACATGTGGCAGACCACGTCAGCAAGGACATGTGGCAGACCACGTCAACAGACCATGTCAGCAAGGACATGTGGTATACCACATCAACAGACCATGTCATCAAGGACACATGGCACAGCTAGATAATGACAAGTGTCAAAATGAAATCGACAGTTCAGGTACGTGTAAATCATGAATCTGAGTGACACGTGGTTGCCACTCGGCCCATACCATGTAAACAAGTGACGTCAGTAAGTTACATCACTCTGGGAGATTTACTTTGGGAGTTTCACCACCAACAAATGACCTAAGTCCCAAAGTCCCGAAAGTCGAAGGTCAAAGTGACGAAATCACGAAGGACAAAGTCCCGAAGTCCTGAAGGACGAAATCCCAAAGTGGACATGAGTCATTCGATCTGAAAGACACTTCGGAAGTGTTCTCATCAGTTGATCAAATACAGTGGAAGGATATCGTAAGTAGGATAGTTTAAGTCCCGAAGTAAATGGTGGCCATCCATCTCAATTCTTGATTAAGTCCAAACTGTTGGATTAAGCAGTGAAAGTATAAGTGTAAGGATCGAATATGACCATTGATCTGGTTCCATGAAATAAATGTGAATCGTCTGATCTGTTCTGTGAAATCTTATTCAGAATATTTGACAGGTTGAAAGTCTCAAAGGGCGAAGTCTCGAAGTCCCAATAGTCGTCCATCTCACCAGGAGATTAAATCATGACTGTTGATTTTGATAAGTGCTCAAGCACTTGTTTGGCCTAGAGTCTGGTCACTGTCGTTAGTCGTATGGAATAGATAAATAAGGGTAAAATGAAGGCAATGCTTAAATTGATAATCCTGTGGATCTATGCCTATGATCATATGAAAATGGTTTGAAGGAAGCGCCTCATATAGATTTAATTCGACAGAGAGTTAACACTAAAACATTACAGAGAATCGATAAGAGATCAAATATGTCTGGTTGGTGAACAGAGAATGCAGAAGAAGCATGAGAACGATATGATGATTCAATCCATGTCTGTGATCAACTCATGAAGACAAAAGAACCAACACACAGTCGTGATTAAAAGAGAGTTAATTCATGAGCATTATGAATAAAAGGAAAAATGATATTAATTAAAGATTAATATTATCATTTTAAATGAAAAGGTACAATGGTTCAAATATCAAAAGACACAATGACTCAAGTTCACACCAGTTGGAAGACTATATAAACAAGAAGGAATGGTGAGAACAAGTGTAGTTGAATTTGTTGAAGTATATATATTTATATATAATGGATTGAATGAAAGTTCATTCTATCAGGTTGGTGAATGTTTACAAGTTGAGTCTTGTATGAGGATTGGATTTTTCACATCTCTGTTGGATCTGAGATCAACAAGTTGGGACTTGTTATGAGGGTTGGATTCCTCATTTCTAAGTTGGATTTGAGAACTACAAGTTGGGTCTTGTAACAGAGAGTTGGTTCTCTCATAATTGTATGAAGATGATATTCAAAGATTGATCTTATGTATTCATTCAAGTTATTTAATAAATATATATTTATTCTTTTATATATATTGATTGAGAAAATGAAATAAATATTTGTTGTTTAGTTAATTTGTGAAAAGTAGAAAATTGTCCAAAGTTTTGTGACACTGATCCCCCCCCCCCCCTCTCAGTGTCAAGTGCCCATTTCAACAATTGGTATTAGAGCAGGTTCCTTCAACACAATTTAAACACTGAAGGTATGAAGGTAGATTCAAAAGAAATGGGTGGACAAATTTTTATCTCCACAAATGAAGTTTCCTTATTTGATGGAACAAATTATTCATCGTGGAGGGAAAATATAAAAAAATATCTGAAGTCAAGAGAATCTGAAATTTGGGATTTGGTAGTAAGTAAGCCTTGGCACTTAACTACTTCAAAGAGAAAAAACAAAACTGCAAAGGAAGCAAGGAGAAACAATTATGTATCTTTAAAATTAATCCAGGATGGATTGTCAGACTAAGTCAAAGAAAAGATGAGACACTACAAATATGATAAAGAATTATGTCTCCAACTAGAAATTTGTTCTTATAATGAAATACAAGAAGAAGATAAATCCTACCAAAGTGAGCAACAAGACTTAGATACAGAGGATTCCTGTCAGAATAAAGAAGAAGACTCTAATGAAGAGGATTCTTATCAGAATAAAGAACAAAACTCAGAAGAAGAGAGTTCTTATCAAGATAATAAAGAAGATAAAGAAAAGGAAACTTGCAATTAGATTGAAGAACATAATATAGAGAAAAATATTTCTAATCGGAATGAAATACATGATTTGATGCAAATCTCAGTCAACAGTGAGGAAGACAACCTCATCAAGGAAATGAGGCATAACTCAGTAATCACTAAAGTAAAATTGCATAATCTTAGGACTGATGTTGCAGCTGTTATAGGAGAGATTCGTTTGGAACCAGGAAATTATATGCATATTAAAGTTCCTATGGAGGCTCTTGAAAGTCTTGAGTACACAACCCTGTGCACTCTAGAAGAGTTGGATAAAATCCAACAGAAAGATATGATGCTACTACAACAGTTAGATCAATCTAACCATGAAGAGAATGAACAAAAGTTTCAGCTAGAAAAAAAAAAAAAGAGATCAAAAGTTTGAAAACCAAAGTTATTAATATAATAGAAGAGATGGAAGAATTAACGAAACACGAGAGTAAAAGAAAAGAAGTACTAAAAGAATCAGAATAATTAGTTAATAGTCTAAACACTCAACTTGAGGAAATTAAAGAAAGTAAAGAAGACCTAAAGATCCAATTAACAAGGAAGGAAAATTCTTACCACATGTTGGATTTGGAAATCATCAATCTCAAAAAGATAAATGAAAGTACTAATGCAAATCTAATGACTCAAATTGAAGAAGCTAAGAGAAAGGAAGAATCCCAGAAGATCCAAATAACTAAAAAGGAAGAATCATGCTAAATGTTTGAATTAGAATCCATCAACTTCAAAAGGATTCAGCAAGAATATGAGGAAGATATTAAAATGATGAAAACTAATTTTTTTGATCTAACAAAATATATGGAAGAATTGAAGACATGTGACAAACTATTAAATGCAAAGAAGTCTTGGATGAGACAAAAGAAATTGTCATAAATCTAAAAACTCAACTTGAATATGCTAAAAATGTGGAAGAAGCCCTGAAGATTCAGTTGACTAAAAAGGAAGAATTATGTCAAATATTGAAGTTAGAAATAGTCAATCTCAAAGAGATGAATGAAAAGACAAATAAGATTTCCAATTTCCAGAATAGCTCAGCTATCCTAGATAATATTTGGAAGAGTCAAAGATCAGTTGTTGACAAAACTGGTCTTGGATACAATAAGAAAGAAAATCAGATGACAGATCTTTCAAGCCAAAATAAAATAAAAAATGGAAACACCTTCAATGGATATTGCTTTTCTCGTCATAGATTTGGCCATAAAGAAATGGACTACAAGAAACTAAAGGAAGGATATACAAGAAAATCCAAAAACTCTATTAGATGTTGGAGATGTAATGTTTTTGGGCACAAAACAAAATTTTGTCATACAATGAGATGTTACAACTGTGATAGGTTTGGGCACAAATCCCAAAATTGCAAGAATACAAAAAGTCAATATTTGAATAAGTCATTCAAGTCAATGAAAAATCCTAATAAAAGTTGGAACAAGAAACGAGATGACAAATCTCCAAAAACACAATTAGAAAGAGAAGATCCAAAAAGCATAATATCTCACAGAAAGATATGGAGAAGAAAATATGAAGGAGAAAGCAAGAAAGATGTTATTACACCTGAAAATAAAGAAATTAATAATAAGAAAATGATGGGTGAAGGTCCTAATAAAGAATGTGAAATTCAATATGAAATAAATCAAGCTAAAGAAAAGGAAGTACCTATAGAAGAATATGGGACAATATCAAAATCTGATGATGTCATAAGTTGTTAGCAAAATTAAAAAAAATACAAAAAGAAGTTTAAATTGGTTTTTACAAAATCAAAGGATTATGCCAAAGAGTTTCTAAATTAACATATGGAAAATCTTGATTATCTATAGATTAGTGGTCAAAAGAAAAATCATTGGTAGGGTTAGTTGTAGAATATAAGAAGAAAAAAAAATAAAGGTAGCAAAGAAGTTCAAGGAGTATCATTCAACAAAAGATCAATTGATAAAAAAATTGGTATTTAAATCAATTCATATAATTCCTCAATTGATATTCATGTGAAATATCAAAGTCAAATAAGAAGCAGATCAAAAATATCAGTAAGATTCATACTCTTGTTCTATTTGACAAAGGAAAGTCAGTAAAAACTGAGGAGGAGTATTTTGGTTATTAAATAAGAAAGTAATTAGATTAAGTTTTGAAAAGACTTGATCACTACAAAATTGGTATCAAGAAGACTACCTATTTGAACACAAAAATCCCAATAAACTGAGATAAGAAGTTAGTAAATTAACAGGGGAAGAGACCTTGTCAGGAAGATATACCCTTTCAGAAACAAAGGGGGAGTAGTCAAAAGAAGAGAGAGAGCATATTGACAGGGGGAGTCATTTAGTTATGGCAGGAAAAACATGATTCTGGGGGGAGTTACCCAAGTTCATATTCTGGTCAAACAACATGTAGACAGACATATGTTTATTATGAGTTTTGAGATATTTGTAGGTAATACTATTTCATATGGATAGTACATATCAGTCCATTTTAGGTGGTATGTGGAACGTCACATAGCTCCTCACGGTTAGAGATTTATGGCCATGTGAAGTTGGAGAACCATCATGAGTCATCTAGAAGCCCCTAAAATTCAAAGTGTTTGCAAAAGAAATTATTTAAATAATAAATTTAATGGAGAACTCCCTAAAATAAGGAAAGTGGGATGCTACATGAAAGTATAAATAAGAGGCAAGGCTCTCTCATTTAATCACACTTGAACACATTGAATATATTTTGTTGTGTGAGGCTTATTGCAAGTACTCACTGATACATCTGAAGTTGTGAAATTCTGAGGTAGTACAAAGGGTTGACAACGAAATTCTCGGAATTACAAATAAAACAAAAAAACCCATATTTTCTGAGGCGTACATAGGTTGACAGTGTATTAGGTTGCGTACATACTAAGGCGTATGCGGGCTGGCTGTGTATTTCGGTGCATACATGTTGGTAAAGATATGGAAACTTGAGAAGATGAAGATGTAGAGGTTCTATATTCTGAGATCAAGCTCACGGGAAGGTATACAGTGCTCAGATAGATCAGATCTATCCATTGGTTCAAAAGAGCTTGTATTGGTTGATGTATTGAGAGGCTAAATATCAGAAAGAATTTGAAGTCTAGATCATGTGAGGCTATTATACTTATTCATGATTACACACACTTATGGCACATGAATAGAGAGAGAGATGTATGAGGATGCATGCACAGGGTACAGATACAGTCTGGATACAGTGGCAGGTTACAGATGTATGTGAAAGAAGTTACACAAGGTCAGAAGTTTTCAGAAGAAAGAAAACCCTAGTTTTCAGAAGGCATACGTAGGTTGCATAACAGTTTGGTCGTGTACATACGCGAGTTGCATAAAATATAGGGTGCATACATACGCATGTTGCATCACTAAAGGTCATGTACCTATTATATTTTGTTGATACATGTTTATTTCAGGTACAGATTGATTACAGGGCAGTTGTATAGGTTGGTTGCAGGTCAGTGGTACAAATTGATACAATTGTACAATAGTATATCTCACAGTGATAGTTTGACAGTGGTTCCATCATTCTACTTCTACTTTAGAGTGGTTGGACGGGGCAAGGACATGTGGTTGTAGCCACCCTTCGGTTGTAGCCGGAGAACATAGGGGGTTGTAGCCTCCTTCTGGTTGTAGCCAGAGAATTGGGGAGTTGGAGCTTCCCTAAGGTAGTAGCCTGAAAAACTAGGGGGTTGGAGCCTCCTTCTAGTTGTAGATGGAAAACAAAGGAAGTTAGTGCCTCTGATGAATGTAATTATTCAATACATATAAGAAAAAACATTATGTGGTTTTCTCCCGCTTTGGGTTTCCACGTAAAAACACTGGTGTACTATGTATGTGTGTGATTTCTCATTTTTTCATTGTTTATTTACTCTATAACTATCGGATGATAATGCTACATTGATATAACACTTGCATTTTTTGGTGAAAAACGATCAGATTTCCCTATTATTGATTCACCCCCCCTCTCAGTTATCCAACAAACCTTTGACTTTGACCAAAAACTCAAACCTGACATTTTTTCTAGTTGAGGGTACCAAGAGGTGTGCTAGAATAAGGCGCACTAGGATGTCAAGGAATTAGGTCAAACGCTTCACCATATGTGCCCAAACACAATGGTTAGGGTTTTTGTTGTCATTGCAAAAACCTTATTGTAAATGCAATTGCAATTTGGTGCTACAACGAGCTTGTCAAATAACTTCCCAATCTACCTTCCAGTGGTTAGACTGTCTAAAGATAGTGTGGACCCATAACCTATTAAAATATTTGATGTGCTCGATTTTCCATAGACAATATCTCAATATTGTCACACAACCATAGGCATGTAACCACCCCCAAGCACCCTAAACTTGATAGATAGAATAATTTTGGAAGCAGTCATAGACCTAACAGATAACCAATAGATATCATATCTCTCTCTCTCCAAGAATAGCACACCAAATAGAGAGTCCACAAACCAGAAACAAAGACCAAAAACCCAATTGCAGTAGCTGCAGTTGCACTCCTTCTCCAAACTTGTGCACCACTAGACTTGTGTGAGATGTGAGTGAGTGAATGACCAAATGAGCTCAAGCACCTTCTATTTATAGTGCTCTTTGTCACCTATCCAGGTCGACTTCTTCTTTTATAGGCTAATACTTAAATATTAATTATTTTATTGAGTTGACATGTCTTCTAGGGTTTCTACACATATGTTTAGGGTTTCTCTAGCTTCTAGAACATTCTAATCTAGTTAGAGGTTACACATGGAGGTTAATACCTCCCGTAGCTACCATAACATCAACATGTGACAATAAAGTCACTTTTAGAATGAACAGAGGACATCATTGATTGAAAATTGTGAAAATACTTTGAAATGATCAAGGATGGATAAAAGGGACCTATTAGAATCCTGAAAACACTCAAGGAAATAAAAATTCAATTAAATATTATTTTTCTTAATCATAAAATGTCACAAAACAAAGAGGAAAGAACTATGTCTCTCTAACACAATTCAAACCAATCTCTAACAATAGTGAATGGAAAGTTAAATAATAACCGATCCTATATGTATTCTTGAAAGGATGTAAAGGTTCCTAACTAACCAAATCATTTAAATATTTGATTGATGGGTGTTGTCTCTTTATTTCCTCTTTTTCAACACAATTGAGTTAATAAGGTGATCCTCCATCGTCTACTAATTCAAATTCTCAGTTGACATTGGGAGGAGGTTTGAACTACTTGAAGAATTTGTTGTCATATCCTAGTTCTATAAATATAAAGGTCATTCTTCATTTATAGGTGGGGTGGGGGGGATCCCTTGAATTTCTTATCCTCACAACTAATTGAGATGTGATTGATATTTGAAGATGGTCAATATTGTGAAGTTTGAACCCCTCTTAGTGGATTGGCATGAAATTGATATAGAAATTATTCATGAATATAGTCTTCCTATTTACAAAACCATATTATCTCATGTAATGAAAACCATAAAATCAATATAAAAAACACTTAAGATACCAAGTGCATTCAATTGAAATTAAGCAAGTCATATTCATTTAAATAAGCATAAGTCAAAATCATCTAGTTTGGACATTTAAAAGTAATAATGTCTAGGAAGGGATTTTATTTCATGAGGAAAATGTATCAAAATTATGACAACGGGATGGGAAATAAAATGACAATTTAGGGGCCCATCATTGCCCCCCAACTGGAGGGTTCAACATCTGCGTGCAACAAAAAAAATCAATCCCAAAAACTAATGTTGCCTTGCCCATTATTCATCATCCAATTGTTTCTCTCTTCATGCTTCTCTAAGGTTAAATGTTATTATCTGTGTGATGTAATCATTTTTGTGGTATCCTACCTCATTTTCCACTTTGTTTCATTTCTCCTTCTCTTCCTCCACATATAATTCTCCTATGGATTGCGATGAATGAGTGGGATGAATAAGAATAGGTTACTTGAATATTAAACAAATTAAACCAAGATTCATTTTTCTCAAGTTCTCTGCATACAACTAAGATCTATAAATTGTAACATTTAATCCCTATGGGGAATGAGGTTCTACCTTCTTGAGGGAAAGAGAAATTTCATCCCATCTACTTTGGCATGGTTGTAGGACCCACTACTACACATTGGAAAAATTGCAACGTTATGGACAAAATTGGCCATACCATCGAAAAAAAGAGGAAATTTTAATTTTTTTCTCTATACTGCCCGATATCGTTGCACTTGCGATGCACTTTTAAAATCGTCGCAAGAGTGACGACGTTTAGAATATGTCTCTCTTGCAACGACATCAAATGTTTGTCGCACTTGCAACGGTGTGGACATTAGGTTGTCCCCCCCAAACGGTCACCCATTATTTGACAAAGTCAACATTGACTTGGTCAATAGTCGTCGGAAGTGCGACTTTTCGTCAGTCGCACTTGCAACGGTGTGGACACTAGGTCCCCCCCCCCCCTAAATAGTCACCCACTACTTGAAAAAGTCAACATTGATTTGGTCAATTGTCATCGGAATTGTGACGTTATAAAATATATAAATATGTTTCATTTTATGGATGTTGCGACAAGTTTTCTATAACAACGACGGTTCAAAAAGGGTAAGGTCTTCTTGGAAAACAAAAAACAAGTTTTTTTTCATATGTTATAATAAAAATATATAATAGATGTTCTATTATACACCACTCAATTTTATAAGATAATTATCAATATATGTTTGTGGGGAAGAATTTCAGAAAACATTAGAAGTGGTAAAAAAAATTAAAGAGGGTGAAAAGAGTGGCGATACATGTTATTTCCCTTGCAAAAATTGTTGTACTAGACGTCCCGAAAGAGTTTTAATAGAAACAACTACAAATCATTGTAGTAAATATGGGCACATGGACAGGGGATCAAATGAATATCGTCCCATGGTAATTATCTATATATATATATATATATATATATATATATATATATATATATATATATATATATATATATATATATTT
>ML797498.1:123687-172388 GCA_009831015.1 Picea engelmannii
TTACATATATATAAATACCATGGTAGTAATTTCGTGTAATTTCAAACAATTAGGTAAGTGCCAAGTTAAATATATGAATGTATATATCGAGCCTCTTATCAACGAGATACTAAAGTTATGGGAGGGCATCACTATGTATGACATCTGTAAACCAATTAGGTAGAGATTTCAATGTCAGGGAATACTTTTATGGACAATTCATGATGTCGTGGGACTAACATATTTTGTGGTATGTAATGTTCCATATTGCATGCTTGAATAGTATATAATTAATTGAATATATCATGCATGTTTTTTAAATAATCCTTTTGTATATTAATAATTCACATTAATCCATCTATTGCAGGTCTTCAAACAAAGAGTAAATTTGCATCTCCAGCTTGTGGTCCTAAGATGAAATCTCGTAGGTCAAAAAGTTCAGTAAAGGAGGTGTTTGATGAGTATAGACACTTCCTCTCTAAGATCCATAAGTATCGTACCACTGAAAAAGATATTTTCAATGGGAAATAAGAGACTGCAATAAAACCACAAAGAATGGCACCTCGCCTATGGAAGTTGGCATATGACAGAATTTATCCTCGAGGAAAGCATTTTGTTTATGTATGTAAATGGAATCATGTTTTGAAATTTTATTTTAATTATTCAATTTATTTTATCGCATTTGATAAATAGTGTTCTGATTTTTTTTATGCTTCATCAATGTCGTCGTCGTGAAGGTAGTAATAATGGGCTTCCACGAGGAACGAAATGTTATCCCACTCAACTCATGAGGTTTCCTTACTATGAGGAGCTAAAAATAGTTCATTTGTTTGATACAATGCATATCGGGAAGAATGTGACAGAAAAATTATGGCGAATCATAGATGGCAGGAGGGATAAAGAAAAAATTGTCAAAATTTGTAATGACATTCAGGAAGCCAATCATGAAATACAAAGTGTGATCCAATAAAATAGCAATGGAGACCAAAACAACCTTCCATGGTTATTAACAAATCAACAAAGCTATGGTGTAAAAGAGGTCATTCAAAGGATTATATTTCCCACAGGTTTTTCTTCAAACATAAATAATATCTTAATGAAGAAAGGTGAATTTGGTGGCATAAAAACACATTATTGGCATACCTTCATTAAGGTAAAAATTTTGGTATACATATTTATATATTGACCATATACATCTTTTAATATTATTACCTTTTTTTTGTCTACTTTGGTCGAAACAAATAACGATTCATTTTTTTTTTACAGTATGTTCTATTGTTATTTCTCCCAAACAATTTTGACAACAACGTCAAACAAGTTATATATGATCTTGGAAAATACATGAGGTAAGTAGTTGTGATTTATATGCAAAATGTTCTTTCAATTTGTTGTTGTACTTATTGACATATGTTTTACTTGTAATGTAATATATATTATGTTATAATGTTGAAACATGTTATTTGCTTGTGTCATGTTAAAGAATTGAATTTCCCACAAGTTTTTCTTCAAACATAAAGAATATATTAACGAAGAAAGGTGAATTTGGTGGGGTAAAAACACATGATTGGCATACCTTCATTAAGGTAATTAATAATTTTAGTATTCATATTTATATATTGGTCGTATACATTTTTTGAGATTTTTATTTTTTTTGTCTAGTTTTGAAACAAGTAACGATTCGTTTTTATTGTTACAATTCTTAGGTATGTGTTATATTCTCTGCAGGAAGGCAAAATCCCCCCACAAGGGGGTTCGAGGGCAGTGCCCCCAAGAAAAAAAATTGCCTCGAGAAATGTGTCGCATTTTTTCCTCATTTCTTATGTTGCCTTGATTTTCATTTCCATTGATGGGTGGTTTTTCGCCACATGGCTTTTTGTCAATGGTTTTCTATTTCTAGTTAAGGAATTAAGGTTGTTGACTAATCCAAGTCATTGGGTTAGGGTTTTGGATGTTGTTGGCTCCTATATGTATATTTTATTGTAAACAATGTATCACCAAGGAATGAATATAGAATATGATGGTTTTCCCGGTTTGGGTTTCCAGGGGAGAAATCTTTGTGTAATGTTTGTATTTTCCATTGTATCTTTTCTATTCTTTTACTGAAAATTCGTTTGCAGTAAATATTGTACAAGATTAAAATATACAACAATATGTTCTACCTCTATCTCTCCCAAATAAATTTGACAACAACGTCAAACAAGTTATATATGATCTTGGAAAATACATGAGGTAAGTAGTTGCAATATATATGCAAAAAAAAATTCAATTTTTTGTTGTACTTAATTACATGTGTTTTACTTGTAATGTAATATGTATTATGTTTTGTTGAAACATGTTATTTTCTTGCATCATGATCTGTAGATGGTTGTCATTGAAATAAATCCATGAAGATGATATAAAGTATTGGAAGAGAGAAATTCATCGACTAATGTGTGAAATGAAAAAATATCTACCCCCAACATTTTTCAATGCACAAGAACACTACCTCATACACCAAGTTGAGGAGATTTAAATGTGTGGACCTGTACACACAAGGTCAATGTGGATGGTGGCGAGGCACTTGAAATCATTGAAGGCTTTGGTTAGACAAATAGCACGTCCTGAGGGTTCTATGGTGGCGGGATATATGCTATATGAATCCATGGTGTATATTAGTCAGTATCTTCCTAAATTAGCAGTGCAAGCTATGCATGCAGTGGATTGCATTTGGGATGTGAACTCCATCAAAATTTTTGAAGGGGAGCAGTTGTTGGGGAAAGGTACAATGAATAAAGTGAGAGGTAATATTTAAATTGTGGATATTTGTAATAAATATAAATTTACACTTTTTGTGTATATGATCATACTCATTTAAAATTTCATTTATTAATATTTATCATGGTTATAACTAATATTTAATATTGGTGAATTGTGATTTTTTGATTGGTCAGTTGCTCAAGATTGGGATGCACTACATTTATACATTGCAAACAATATTTACTGGATGAAGGTATGGATTGGTAGATGTAAACAACGTCATGGCGGTAGGTTATCATGGAAAGAGTTGTCTGAATTGGTTAGAGGAGCTCATCGTAATGGAGATTCTGATGTTACACAGAGGGAAATAGATTTAACATATTGTTTGAAAGATGGAAAGGCACGAAAATTCACCCATTTTATTTAGTTATTTTATATTATATTAATGTGATTGTAGGTGTGTTTTTTCATATTATACTTTCCAAGTTATATAAATTTGTTTATTATTAATTGACAATGCATCTTTTACATGTCTAGCATATTGCAGTTGAAACACCACAAGGCTATGTGGTACAATGGTCATAAATTTTGCATCAAACAGTTAGATGAAACTAGGAAAACTTCTGATAGTGAGATAAATGCACTATTCCAGGTCACTAATGTTTCCTCTAGGAGTGACAGACATCCTAGAGAATATGAAAATAGATACTATGGGTTTTTGAATGATATAATTGAGTGTGACTTTAATTCCTTAAAATTATTTTTGTTCGATGTCAAATGGTATAGGTTAACATATGCATTAACATGATGAGGAAAGAATTGTTATTCAACATGCTAACGGGTTTATGATGATTAAAACAACAAATTTTGAAAAAGAAAATGACTGATATGTTTTTCCAAGTCAATTTGAAAAAGTCTTTTACTCAAAGGTTTCAAGTAAGAGGGATTGGTCATTTGTTGTTAGATATGATCCAAGAGGAAGGCCACTAAAGTATATTGTATATGAAGAAGATGATATTGAATAAGAAGATGATGTAGAGTTAGAGCAGGAAGAATATGGGTCAACAGATGAAGAAGACGGAGAAGATGAACCAGGCGTAGGAGACAATGCGCTAGTTCTTAATGATGATATAGATGAAGATATGCTTGAAATTGACATTGATGACTATGATGATATCATCAATCCTTTCAACATTGTTTCTGAACCGTATGTTGATACAGATGTTGAGTTGGATTATCAAGAAGAAGATACAGAAGAAGGATGATACAAATGTTTCATTGGTCGATGAGGTACGCAACTAGATATTTTAATTTTTATGAATTATTCTCTTTAAATATATTTTTATGTGGGTTAATTACATGTTTTTAAGTTTTATTTCATTTTTGTTTTGGTAGTTTCTATGCATGCAGATTACTATGTTGTTGTTTTTTTTTTCTATTTTATAGATTGGGTATTGGGGAATGGAGAGTGATGTGAGGGGGGAAGGGGCCATATGACCTTCCTTCACATGGTTGGCCTTGTTTAGTAGAGAATAAATTATTCTAGAAACCAAGAGAAGTTAATTCATTCATCTTTATAGTCAAATATCACTCACAAACCCACTGTATATATCGACCCATGATATTTCGTATTTAAATAATGATTTTGTACTATTATTCTTTATGGAGCAAAAGAGTACTTAGATGAGAGAAAAAAACAAAGACATAAAATAAATTGAATCTTGTGTGATTAATCAAGTACTTATTTTATCAACGTTATTGTGACATGCCCTTGCAGTACTAGTAGATGCGGGGACGTGCATCTCGGTCATATTTTAAAGGAAACAGCTAAAAGACATTGTACTAGGGATAGATTAGTACATAATGGGAAACAGTGACTTGTGAATCAGGCCAACGTTGAAATTCTTTCAAAATGTTTATGTATGCACTGAAATTTGACATGGATAGATTGTTCACATGCCTTGACAACATGGAAGGGTTTACAGGCTCAAATATTACTCACACACCCACTCTATATATCGACCCATATCATCCTCATTTCGTTTTAATTTTCTCGGTTGAATTTTAAAGGAAACAACTATTAAAAGACATTGTACTAGGGCTAGACTACATGATCGGAAACAATGACCTGTGAATGGGGCCAAAGTTGAATTTTTTTCAAAATGTTTCTGTATGCACCGAAATTTGACATGGATAGACTGTTCACATGCCTTGATGATATGGGATGGTTTCCAGACTCAAATATCACTCACACACCCACTCTTTATATCCATCATCTGTGTCGTTCAAAACCAACATTGTGCCAATTAGGCCCATGATTTTGGTTGTGGAAAGAAGAAGGCGATAGATGATTTTTCATATTTAAATAATGATTTCGTATTAATATTATTTATGGAGAAAAAGAGTACTTAGATGAGAGAAAAAAACAAAGACATAAAATAACTTGAAGCTTGTGTGATTAATCAAGTACTTCTTTTATCAATGCTATTGTGCCATGCCCTTGCAGTACTAGTAGATGTGGGGACATGCATCTCGATCGTATTTTAAAGGAAACAACTTAAATACATTGTATTAGGGCTAGATCAGTACATGATGGGCAACATTAACCTGTGAATAGGGCCAACATTGAAATTCTTTCAAAATGTTTCTGTATGAATTGAAATTTGACATGGATAGATTGTTCGCATGTCTTGATGACATGGAAGGGTTTCCAGACTCAAATATTACTCACACACCCACTCTATATATTGACCCATCTCATCCTCATTTTTTTTTATTTTCTCAGTCGAATTTTAAAGGAAAAAAACTATTAAAAGACATTGTACTAGGGCTAGAGTACATGATGGGAAACAATGAATTGTGAATGGGGCCAACGTTGAAATTTTTTCAAAATGTTTTTGTATGCATCACAATTTGACATGGATAGAACGTTCACATGTATTGATGATATGGGAGGGTTTCCAGAATCAAAGATCACTCACACACCCACTCTTTATATTCATCGCCTGTGTCGTTCAAAACCAACATCATGCCAATTAGGCCCATGATTTTGGTCGTGGCGAGAAGAAGGCGATAGATGAGATTTCATATTTAAATAATGATTTTGTACTAATATTCTTTATGGAGCAAAAGATTACTTAGATGAGAAAAAAAAACTAAGACATAAAATAACTTGAAGTTGGTGCAATTAATCAAGTGCTTCTTTTATCAATGTTATTGTGCCATGCCTTTACAGTACTAGTAGATGTGGGGACGTGCATCTTGGTGGTATTTTAAAGGAAACAGATAAACTACATTGTACTAGGGCTAGATCAGTACATGATGGGAAACAGTAACCTGTGAATGGGGCCAACTTTGAAATTCTTTCAAAATGTTTTTGTATGCATTGAAATTTTACATGGATAGATTATTCGCATGCCTTGACGATATGGAAGGGTTTCCAGACTCAAATATTACTCACACCCACTCTATATATCAACCCATCTCGCCCTCATTTCGTTTTAATTTTATCTATCGAATTTCAAAATAAACAACTATTAAAAGACATTGTACAAGGGCTAGAGTACACAATGGCCAACAGTGAACTGTGAATGGGGCCAACGTTGAAATTATTTCAAAATGTGTCTGTATGCACTGAAATTTGACATGGATAGACTGTTCACATGCCTTGACAATATGGGAGGTTTTCCAGACTCAAATGGTTTCCCTCTTTCCAACTTGCCTTGCGTTTCATTTGGGCGCCTTGCCTCCTTTTCGTTACGATTCCTGATGTAGGCGCCCCTCATGTCAACTTGTCTTGCCTTGCCTTTGGGTTCCCATCCTTGCCCAGGTCGTCTTAAAAAACTTAAGTCGAAGAAAAAATTTATCCTTATCTGGTATTCGGATCGTCTTCTTTCCTAGTACTCCCTTGTGTGGTCATTTTCATTACGGCTCTTCATGTGGGTGGGCACGCCTCTTGCCTTGCCTTTGGGCGCCCTGACTTGTTTTTGTTAAAATTCCTCATGTGTCCACCCCTCTTTCCAACTCACCTTTCATTGCCTTTGGCCAGCCTACCTCATTTTTGTTACAATTCCTAATGTGGGAGATGCTCTTTCCAACTTTCCTTGCATTGTGTTTCGGTGCCCTGCCTCGTTTTCATTATGAATCCTCATGTGGGTGCCTCACTTGCCAAATCACCTTGCATTGTGTTTGGGTACCCATACCCCTTTTCATTGTGATTCCTCATGTGGGTTCCCCTCTTGCAAATTCACCTTGCGTTGCGTTCGGGAGCTCAGCCTCTCCCACGCGGTCTTGAAAAAGTTAAGTCGAAGAAAAAATTTATCCTTATCCAGCATCTGGCATGTCTTCTTTCCTAGTGCTCCCTTGTGTGGTTGTTTTCGTTAAGACTCTTCTTGTGGGTGGGCGCCCCTCTGTCCAACTCTCCTTGTGTTGTATTTGGGTGCCTTGCCTCCTTTTCATTATGATTCCTCATGTGGGTGCCCCTCATCCCAACTCACCTTGCGTTGATTCTAGGCACCCAGCCTTGCCCAGGCGGTCTTGAAAAAGTTAAGTTGAATCCAAAATTACTCCTTATCCATCATCTGGCTCATATTCTTTCATAGTTCTCCCTTGTGTGGTCATTTTCTTTACGACTCCTCATGTGGGTGGGTGCCCATATTGCGTTGTGTTTGGGCATCTACCTCCTTTTCATTACGATTCCTCATGTGGGCACCGCTCTTTCCAACTCACCTTACGTTGTGTTTGGGTGCCCAACCTTGCCCAAGCCATCTTGAAAAAGTTAATTCGAAGCCAAAATATATCCTTAATTGGCATATGGATCGCCTTCTTTCCTAATGCTCCCTTGTGTGTTCATTTGCATGCCTTTCATGTGGATGAGCACACCTCTTTCCAACTCGCCTTGTGTTGCGTTTGGGAAACATGCCTCCTTTTTGTTATGATTCCTCATGTGGGCGCACCTCTTTCCAACTTGCCTTGCCTTGGATTTGGGCACCTAGCCTTACCTAGGTCATCTTTAAAAAGTTAATTTGAAGCCAAAATTTCACCTTATACAACATTCGGCTCATTTTCTTTCTTAGTGCTCCCTTGTGTGGTATTTTTCGTTACGACTCTTCATGTGGGTGGGTGCACCTCTTTCCAACTCGCCTTGCATTGCATTTGGGTGCCCTGCCTCATTTTTGTTATGGTTCCTCTTATGGGTGCCCCTCTTGCCAACTCTCCTTCCATTTCCTTTTGGTGTCCTTCCTTGATTTTGTTATGATTCCCCATGTGGTCGCCCCCCTTTCCAACTCACCTTGTGTTGAGTTTGGCCGCCCTACCTAGTTTTCATTACGATTCCTCATGGGGGTGACCCTCTTTCCAACTCGCCTTGTGTTGCATTTGGGTGACATGCCTTGTTTTCGTTATGAATCCTCATGTGGTCTCCCCTCTTGCCAACTCACCTTCCATTGTGTTTGGGCACACTTCCTCCTTTTCGTTACGATTCTTCATGTGGGCACCCATTTTTCCAACTTGCCTTGCATTGCGTTTGGGTGCCTAGCCTTTCCCAGGTTGTCTTGAAAAAGTTAATTCGAAGCCAAAATTTCTCCTTATCCAGCATTCGGCTAAGGAGCACCGATCATCTTTATCTCATGCCTTTTTAAACATGTGTACAAAATAAACTAATTCCCAATTAATAGCTTACATAGAATTCACCTATAATGTGAGACACAAATTTTCCATGGAGAGCAAATACCTAGAATATATATATATATATATATATATATATATATATATATATATATATATATATATAAAATAAAACAAGAAAACAAAACCATGAAAATATAAATATATAATATATAAATATAATAAAACAAAAGAACTATAAAAAAAGAATTACTAAAACAAAATTTCAATATTGAACTCGCGTGCGCCCATTCATGAGACATAACAGACTAGTAGAAGCCAATGTCGATCAAAAACCAGGATAGTCGAGGAGACTAGGGAACGAAAGACATGTCGGAGAAGGAAGCTGGAGACATAGAATTAGGAAGGGCACTAAACGAGAGAGTTGATCACGAGCAGCGTTATGAAGGAGAGAGAGCTCACAGAGGGCACCAACCGGAAGAGAGAGATCAAGGGTAGGGTTAGGAAGGAGACATAGCTCACAGAGTGAATCAGGAGAAAGAGATTGAGTCCAATGTAGGGTGAAGAGAATGGTGAGTTGTTGAATTTCCCAATACCTCCCTTCATTTCATGGTAATAATGCATGAGTAAAAACTAAGTAGGAATTAACTCAAATCTATTGCCTAGAAGGATTTCTAGCTCTGAGGTTTATGGACACAACTTTCATTTCTATTTAAGAAAGAAAAGAAAATATGCAGGGCATGCCCCAAGTGCCCCATTACCTATTTCATTGTTGAAATTATAGGGGCCCAATCTGAGACAATTGGTCGTTGCAAACCCTACTTATGATTTGAGAGTAGGTAGATGAACCCTAGTCGGTCCTTTGCTAGGTGAAGAGAAGAGAAGGAGAAGAGATATACTCGTAGGTATTTGTTGAAGAGATTTAGTCCTTCAAGAATTGATATCAATTATTTTATCTTGAGATCAATGACTTAAATGGTGGATATTCACTCCTGATATCTGTTGTAAAAATTGTCAAAAAACTTGAATCTGTTACCAAAAAATACCAAAAACCTTGAGATTTGTTACCAAAAATTTGTAGCATGTAGTTCTAGGAGTCTTCCTTGAGATTGAGCTTACAGTGGATGTTCAACAATTTATATTGGGTCTTAATTTAGTGAAGAGATGTTTTGGATGAGAGTCATAATTTTCAAGGCATGAGATGGGATGGGTAATGGATAGTCTACGAGTAGGGAGCATATATGGGTTGAATAGGGTAGAGAGTAGTTCAATCAGGGGAAACATGAGAACAAAGGAAATAGGGATTTGAAGATGGAAAGTAGGGTGGGTGACACACACATGGAACAAGGAGGAAAACTTGATTAGTGTGATAAAGATATACTAAAAATCTAACAATGGGATGTGTGTATCATGATCACCATTTTTACACCTCTTATGTCTTGGCAAGGTTAAGAATTTCCAGAGAACATAAAAATTTGAAATACTTATGTGACATTCCTCTTATGAAACAAGGATTTGTATCATTTTTTCTTTATTACATTGTTCTTTTCAATGTTGTATAGGTGTACTAAGTGAACTGTGACATTTGCATGGTATTTTTAAAATTTGGGTCATTTTGCTTCCATTTATCTAGATAATTAGCTCATACTTTTTGTCATTAGCAGTGCATACATAGTTGCAATGTCCCCAAGGCCCATCCCTGTTGTAAATCATGTCTATGAAGTATAAAGTTTGTTTATGAACTATAATTCAAGTTTATAATGATGGTGAGCCAAGTTATATAAGCTAGTGGGCTTATGTGTTATTAGTCCAGGGAGCCTAAGTGTTGAAGGCCATGAGCCTGATTTTTGTACATGTAATTATGCACAGTATTAATACAAAACATCTCTGTGTGTGGACTGACCATGATGAATGAGTGATGGGGGAATAAGCATCCACAATGCCTCGGTAAGGGAGAGGGGGTTGAGAGGTTCGAAGAGGGGCTAAGTTGAGGGGGATTAAACCCTTGATAATAATATTAAATTATTATTCTAAAATGATGTGTGAAACTTGTTTTCTTGATCCCAAATCCTTGGAAGGGGGAACACGTGCCTAAAAGAGCACACCAGCTGATGAAGCACATGAAGCCTCATGGGCGAAGTGTGTCGGCCCAGGCACGTGCAGTTAAAACCTAAGAAGAGATCTGTGTTGGGGGTTTGTTTGACATTCCTCCATCCATCACCTGAGTCAGGAGTCCGTTCTCCATCCTCCGTCGAAATGGGTAGGTGTCCAGGACCGACCTTTGTTTGGTGTTCATACTCAGATCCATCACCTGAACTGTCTAATCCTCTACATGGGATCTCTATGTACCCTTATGCATTCCCAAAAACAGAACCAATAAGTCGTCATGTGTTGTCAGTTGAGAAAACCAAAGTGTCCCGTAATTTTTGAGCCTTGTTATGTTGTTGCGCCTGTTTGTCCTCAGCTTTGGGTGGTCGTGTCTATGTTTCCAGTTGATTTTTGTGGTCGTGCAATGCTTGATTATGTGTGGCTTGTTGGCCAATGTATACAACACTCTCTCTAGGTGAGAGAGGTGGTTGAGGTTGAAGGGACAGGTTTCCTAGCCTATGAGCGACCCTCTCCAGGTGAGAGAGTGCGCGGAGGAAGGATCCATGTAGCTGCCACAGAGCCTGGAGATTTCCGGTCCAGTCTGTTGTTGAAGCCCAAGGTAAGGGAGGTTAGCAGCCCAAGGAATTTCTAGCTGACAATGAAGCTGTATACTCCTGGGGTGGGATAGGCATGTGGGGAAGGAGAGTCTATGAGAAGTGGGCATAAGTGGCTCCTGGGAGAGAATCCTCCTTCTTTTACGTGTATTCTTCCTATAAACCTTACCTAGCCTAGGATCCCTTGCCCAGTGGATCTTAGTCCCAGCTAAGGGGTGACCTACTGTTGAGGGTGATGAGCAGCGCAGTCTAAGGTTGGGAGGTTCATGGAAGGTGTTGTAACAGATTTCTGATTTAACTCAGCGCTACATAATAGAGAAAACTGACTTGAAGGTTGAACCCATTTAAGTGAAAGCGGTACATCTTCTTAAGTTTCCTTCAAAGAACGGACCTCCAGGAGCCATTAGCAAGGATGCTTGTATACCACCACATAGCCAATCTCCAAGGCATAAAGAATCTGGTCACAGTGACTTCCATTCTCCAGTTGGATTTTCAGAGTATTGGGGTCGTTTATGGAGATATAAGAACTCTCCCCTTTATGTGTTTGCTTCCACTTTTACAGATGGTATCAGTCATCCAGATGATGTTCTTGGTGCTCTGTCTCTCATAATTTACTCGCTCACTTTTTTGCCACTTCTAAAATATGTTTTATTGTACTTTGGGCCAATGATAATGGAGATGGTGGGACGTTTGCACTTTATTCCTTGATATTTTGCCATGCAAAAGTGAGTGTCGTTCCCAATCAACAAGCAGAGGATAGAGAGCTTTCATCATATAATCTTGCAGTGCCCAGCAAAGAGCTCAAACGATATTTGAAGATAAAAGACCCTTTAGAAAAAAGTGATGCAGCTAAGACAATTTTGCTCATGCTGGCCCTCCTTGGTACCTCCATGGTTATTGGAGATGGTGTGCTCACTCCTTGTATCTCAGTGATATCAGCAGTTCTAGGGATACGGAATGTTGACAATTCAATCAGTCAGAGATGGTGGCTATGATATCTGTGGCGATCATAGTTATACTCTTCTCTGTCCAGAGATGCTTTCCACGGGTTACAGTGGTACACACTTCATCTAAACATGAAGGCCAAGTGTATATTCCAGAAATCAACTACATCCTCAGGCTAGCATGCATTATTGTCACTGCTTCTTTCAAAGATACTACCAAGATTGGCAACGCCTATGGCATAGCCGTGGTTGGGGTTATGATCGTCACTTCATCCTTCCTCACACTGGTAATGCTTATGATATGGCAGACTCATCTATTGTTGGTCGTTATATTCGTCACTGTATTTGGAGAAATCGAATTCACATACTTCTCAGCAATGTTGTACAAGTTCCCCCAAGGGGGATACCTTCCATTAGTTTTTGTTGCAGTATTACTATTTGTAATGTATGTGTGGCATTATGTCCATGTAAAGAGATACGCCTACGAAGTAGAACTGAAGGTGTCATCTGAGTACATCTTGAGCCTGGGTTCAAGTCTGGATGTGACCAAAGTTCCGGGGATCGGGCTTCTATACACAGAACTAGCACAAGGAGTCCCAACAATATTTTCACATTTCATGAGAAACCTCCCTGCCATGCATTCTGTCATTATATTCGTCTGTGTCAAGTATCTGCCTGTGAATACAGTTGCAGCTGGAGAACGATTTATATTTTGTTGTATTACTTTATGTCAGCTCAGAAGCAGTGAAGGAAGGTTGCCATTAAGAGATTCAAAGACGATGCAAGCATTGAGTCATTGCACGGTAATCTAATCACCGAATTATGGGTGTTAGCCATGACGCGACACCAAAACCTAGTTCGAGTGTTGGATTATCGCAATAGCCTCGGAATGACTGCAGTGGTTAAGGATATGATGCCGAATGGAACTTCGGCGAAGCGAATACAGCGAAATAACACTCAGAGAAATACGTTGAAGGTTTCAAAAGACACTCAGCCCAATAACACTTGGCGGAGAAAACTGAAGGTCCTCGGAATATCACTCAGCGGAATTCTAATTATCGCTTCAGTGTCAATAGCGGTTATTGTTATGTATCGCAAAAATTTCTGGAAGAAAGAAGAGGGTGTAGCCATCCAAAGACCGAAGGAAAGAGATTCTCTTATGCCATTGTAGTAATCGAGGAACCTCCCTACGTGGAAACAATGGGAGATAATGCCAACCTGTCCATCCCTCTGGGGGGGATCGACGTGATAAACAATGTATGTAATAACGATATTCCGTGCCTGGTGATCTTGATATTGGGGAGGCCGTTGGTGGTGGAACCCTATTTGAACAGGGTGGACACGCTCGTAGCTGCATGGTTGCCTAGCAGTGAAGGGTAGGGCGTTATGGATACTATATTCGGGGATTATGATTTTCAAGGCCAACTACCCAGAACGTGGTTTAAACGCGTGGATCAGCTGCCAATGAATGTGGGTAATAGGAATTACGATCCATTGTTTCCTTTTGGGTTCAGTATGAGCATGAATTTCCAGAGCGGCCATCATCATCATCACTAGCAAAAAAAAAAAAACGAATAAGACAAATGAAAGAATCATGGCTGCTGCAAATGTGGCGTTTCTAGTTAAAAACGGTCGCGTTTTTTTTTGGAAACATTGGAGCCGCCTCCTCCAGATCTCCCCAGGTGCTATAGAGAGGAAAAAGACAGTTTTTATCACTTCTAGTGGAGTAGGGAAACTTGGTGGCTTTGGCTTTGTGATTGCTGCCGATCAGGTTTCAGGAGAACACGAGTACATTTAAGGCTTTTCATTTCCCTCCCTCCTTGGATTACACAGCTCCAGAAATGGTCAGGAGTAAGACGCCAATTGTTAGTTGTGCATCTGATATATTCAGTCTTGGATGCCTTGCTTACTATTTGCTTTCTTGGAGACCTCTTCTTGAATGTAACAACAATGCTTGGATGTATACAAGTTCTCCCTTCTTTCGGGATGATACAAGATTACGCGCTCTTCGCTTGAGAGAGATAACATGCAGAAGTTCGAGTTTCTGAAAGCTTCATCAGGGATGTGGAAAGAATTCGATGCTTGTGTTCTACAATACAGAACTTTGTAATGTAGTCATGCAACCAATGATTCTACCCATGGTGCTTACTATAGCAGAATCTTAGGACAAGCTTGATTTTGAACTTTCAACACTGCCAGCTTTGGTTCCTGTGTTGTCTTCTGCATCTGGCGAAACATTGTTGCTCTTGGTTAGACATGCGAGTCTTATTATCAACAAGGCCAGTCAAGAACATTTGATAGCACATGTGCTTCCTTTGTTAGTTTGGGCTTATGATGATGTAGATTTCCGAATATAAGAAGAAGTTTTACGGTGGACAGTCTCCCTAGCCAAACATCTTAATTTTCAGAATATGAAACAATCTGTTATGCCCCGTGTTCATGGGGTGGCGTTGAAAACTACAATTGCTGCAGTACGAGTAACTGCGTTGGAAATGTCTAGGAGAGCTGGTACATTGGCTAGATAAGCGAGAAGTTTTAGAGATCTTACAAACTTTGCAAAGGTGTACTGTTGTTGATCATTCTACACCTACATTGATGTCTACTCTCGGCATTGCAAATGTTGAGTCTTGTCCAAGTTTTCAAATGATTAGTAACGGTCCAAGGAGATGGCAGATGCACCTGGCAGTTGCAGAATGCCATGAAGATGAACCGTTTCAGATTCTTGGAACGTCGAGAGTTTTATTTTTTCTTTTTAAAAGAATGATGTATGTAATAGAAAAGGGGGGTCGCGAGGCGCATGAGTGCAGTGCTGGGGGGAAACCTCTTTCGAAGAGGGATTCATTGTAATTGCTGAGTTATTCTGTAAGCCATTAATGGAGTAATAAAGATGATTTTTTGCTTGAGACTGTGAGATTCATCACGGTCGATTCCTTCAGCATGTTTTCCTCTTTTTCAGCTGTGTTAAATCTGTTTGGAATTCATATGATATGCTCCTTACTCACAGTTGATGTGTTATCATTTTCATAATGTTATTTCTTCCTTATTCCGTCGCAACTGCGTTTCATTTCATTTTCTTCTAACTGATGTGCTTCGTTATACTTTAGTATGACCACTACTATAACGAATGGATTTGGGTTTTCTGTAATTGTTTATTGTCTTTCCTATGCACCAGCTATAAGCGGGTGTAAGACCAATCTGCATTTTCAAAATTCTGCATATATTCTCTGCTACATCGGCCTTTCCTTTTTCTTTCCGCTACCGCATCATGATTTATCAAAGCGCTGAAAGATAGACTTACTTTGCCTCACTTTCTGCAAGTTATTTGATCTCTGCTATTGTCTCTTTTCTTCGGTTTTCATTTGACTCCATGCCCAATGGACCATTTCCCTGGTTTAACCCCCAAACTCCAAAAATCCAAGACCATCATTTACCCATAGATCTGCCCACCTTTTTCACGCTTATTCAAAATCATATTGTGACATTGTTCGAGAGATCCCTCTCGGGTTGGAAAGGGCAGCTTCTAATCCAAAGTGGTTCGAGGTTGCCTCGAGATTGATTTGCTGCAACCCATTCCAGTTTCGAGTGTCAACATTTTGGCGTCGTTGTCGGGGATTTCGAAGTTGATATCTATCCCTGGGAGAACGACATTGTCATAGTCCTAAGGCCTGGTTGAGCAGCCGGTCATAGGAAAATATTGGTTGCACATGCTCTGGCGACTCCATTAAAAGTTTCTGATGGTGATTTCACTGGCAGGAGAACTCAGAGTTACAGCTTTCATGTAAGGTCGCCCAATGGATGAAGGCACCTGGTCTACTATTCTTGGCACTTTACGAGAAAGTACCATCCCTAGAGGGAGCCGATGTTGTAACAGATTTCCGATTTAACTCAATGCTACATAATAGAGAAGACTGACTTGAAGGTTGAACCCGTTTAAGTGAAAGCGGTACGTCTTCTTAAGTTTCCTTCAAAGAATGGACCTCCAGGAGCCATTAGCAAGGATGCTTGTATACCACCACATAGCCAGTCTCCAAGGCATAAAGAATCTGGTCACAGTGACTTCCATTCTCCAGTTGGATTTTCAGAGTATTGGGATCGTTTATGGAGATATAAGAACTCTCCCCTTTGTGTGTTTGCTTCCACTTTTACAGATGGTATCAGTCATCCAGATGATGTTCTTGGTGCTCTATCTCTCATAATTTACTCGCTCACTTTTTTGCCTCTTCTCAAATACGTTTTATTGTACTTTGGGCCAATGATAATCGAGATGGTGGGACGTTTGCACTTTATTCCTTGATATGCCACCATGCAAAAGTGAGTGTCGTTCCCAATCAACAAGAAGAGGATAGAGATATTTCATCATATAAGCTTGCAGTGCCCAACAAAGAGCTCAAACGAGCTTTGAAGATAAAAGACGCTTTAGAAAAAAGTGATGCAGCTAAGACAATTTTGCTCATACTGGCCCTCCTCGGTACCTCCATGGTTATTGGAGATGGTGTTTTCACTCCTTGTATCTCAGTGATATCAGCAGTTCTAGGGATACGGAATGTTGACAATTCAATCAGCCGAAGATGGTGGCTATGATATCTGTGGCGATCATAGTTATACTCTTCTCTATCCAGAGATGCTTTCCATGGGTTACAGTGGTACACACTTCATATAAACATGAAGGCCAAGTGTATATTCCAGAAATCAACTACATCCTCAGGCTGGAATGCATTATTGTCACTACTTCTTTCAAAGATACTACCAAGATCGACAACGCCTATGACATAGCCGTGGTTGGGGTTATGATCGTCACTTCATCCTTCCTCACACTGGTAATGCTTATGATATGGAAGACTCATCTATTGTTGGTCGTTATCTTTGTCACTGTATTTGGAGCAATCGAATTCACATACTTCTCACCAATGTTGTACAAGTTCCCCCAAGGGGGATACCTTCCATTAGTTTTTTCTGCAGTATTACTATTTGTAATGTATGTGTGGCATTATGTCCATGTAAAGAGATACGCCTACGAAGTAGAACTGAAGGTGTCATCTGAGTACATCTTGAGCCTGGGTTCGAGTCTGGATGTGACCAAAGTTCTGAGGATCGAGCTTCTATACACAGAACTAGCACAAGGAGTCCCAGCAATATTTTCACATTTCATGAGAAACCTCCCTGCCATGCATTCTGTCATTATATTCGTCTGTGTCAAGTATCTGTCTGTGAATACAGTTGCAGCTGGAGAACGATTTCTATTTTTCCTTATTACTTTATGTCATCTTAGAAGTAGTGAAGGCAGGTTGCCATTAAGAGATTCAAATACGATGCAAGCATTGAGTCATTGCACGGTAATCTAATCGTCGAATTGCGGGTGTTAGCCATGACGCGACACCAAAACCTAGTTCGAGTGTTGGGTTATCGCAATAGCCTCGGAATGACTGCAGTGGTTAAGGAGATGATGCCGAATGGAACTTCGGCGAAGCGAATACAGCGAAATAACACTCAGAGAAATACGTTGAAGGTTTCAAAAGACACTCAGCCCAATAACACTTGGCGGAGAAAAATGAAGGTCCTCGAAATATCACTTAGCGGAATTCTAATTATCGCTTCAGCGTCAACAGTGGTTATTGTTGTGTATCGCAAAAATTTCTGGAAGAAAGAAGAGGGTGTAGCCATCCAAAGACTGAAGGAAAGAGATTCTCTTACGCCATTGCAGTAATCAGGGAACCTCCCTACGTGGAAACAACGGGAGATAATGCCAACATGGCCATCCCTCTAGGGGGAATCGACGTGATAAACAATGTATGTAATAACGCTATTTTGTGCCTGGTGATATTGATATCGGGGAGGTCGTTGGTGGTGGAACCCTATTTGAACAGGGTGGATGCGCTCGTAGCTGCATGGTTTCCTGGTAGTGAAGGGCAGGGCGTTACGGATAGTATATTCGGGGATTATGATTTTCAAGGCCAACTGCCCAGAACGTGGTTTAAATGCGTGGATCAGCTGCCAATGAATGTGGGTAATAGGGATTATGATCCATTGTTTCCTTTTGGGTTCAGTATGAGCATGAATTTGCAGAGCGGCCATCATCATCATCACTAGAAAAAAAAAAAAAAAAACGAATAAGACAAATGAAAGAATCACGGCTGCTGCAAATGTGGCGTTTCTAGTTAAGAACGGTCACGTTATTTTTCGGAAACATTGGAGCCGCCTCCTCCAGATTTCCCCAGGTGCTATAGAGAGGAAAAAGATAGTTTTTATCACTTCCAGTGGAACAGGGAAACTTGGTGGCTTTGTCTTTGCGATTGCTGTCGATCAGGTTTCATGAGAACATGAGTACATTTCAGGCTTTTCATTTCCCTCCCTCCTTGGATTACACAGCTCCAGAACTGGTCAAGAGTAAGATGCCAACTGTTAGTTGTGCATCTGATATATTCAGTCTTGGATGCCTTGCTTATTATTTGCTTGCTTGGAGACCTCTTCTCGAATGTAACAACAATGCTCGGATGTATACAAGTTCTCCCTTCTTTTGGGATGATACAAGATTACGCGCTCTTCGCTTGAGAGAGATAACATGCAAAAGTATGAGTTTCTGAAAGCTTCGTCAGGGATGTGGAAAGAATTTGATGCTCATGTGCTACGATACAGAACTTCGTAATGTAGTCATGAAACCAATGATTTTACCCATGGTGCTTACTATAGCAGAATCTCAGGACAAGCTTGATTTTGAACTTTCAACACTGCCAGCTTTGGTTCTTGTATTGTCTTCTGCATCTGGCGAAACATTGTTTCTCTTGGTTAAACATGCTGGTCTTATTATCAACAAGGTTAGTCAAGAACATTTGATAGCACATGTGCTTCCTTTGTTAGTTCGGGCTTATGATGATGTAGATGTCCGAATATAAGAAGAAGTTTTACGGTGGAAAGTCTCCCTAGCCAAACAGCTTAATTTTCAAGTTATGAAACAATCTGTTATGCCCCGTGTTCATGGGGTGGCGTTGAAAACTACAATTGATGTAGTATGAGTAACTGCGTTGGAAATGTCTAGGAGAGATGGTACATTGGCTAGATAAGCGAGCAGTTTTAGAGATCTTACAAACTTTGCAAAGTTGTACTGTTGTTGATCATTCTACACCTACACTGATGTGTACTCTCGGCATTGCAAATGTTGAGTCTTGTCCAAGTTTTCAAATGATTAGTAACGGTCCAAGGAGCTGGCAGATGCGCCTGGCAGTTGCAGAATGCCATGAAGACGAACCGTTTCAGATTCCTAGAACGCCGAGAGTTTTATTTTTTCTTTTTAAAAGAATGATGTATGTAACAGAAAAGGGGGGGCGCGAGGCGCATGAGTGCAGCGCTGGGGGGAAACCTCTTTCGAAGAGGGATTCATTGTAATTGTTGAGTTATTTTATAATCCATTAATGGAGTAATAAAGATGATTTTTTGCTTGAGACTGTGAGATTCATCACGGTCGATTCCTTCAGCATGTTTTCCTCTTTTTCAGTTGTGTTAAATATGTTTGGAATTCATATGATATGCTCCTTACTCACAGTTGATGTGTTATCATTTTCATAATGTTATTTCTTCCTTATTCCGTCGCAACTATGTTTAATTTCATTTTCTTCTAACTGATGTGCTTCGTTATACTTTAGTACGACCACTACTATAACGAATGGATTTGGGTTTTCTGTAATTGTTTATTGTCTTTCCTCTGCACTAGCTATCAGCGGGTGTAAGACCAATCTGCATTTTCAGAATTCTGCATATATTCTCTGCTACATCGGCCTTTCCTTTTTCTTTCCGCTACCGCATCATGATTTATCAAAGCGTTGAAAGATAGACTTACTTTGCCTCACTTTCCGCAAGTTATTTGATCTCTGCTATTGTCTCTTTTCTTCGGTTTTCATTTGACTCCATGCCCAATGGACCATTTCCCTGGTTTAACCCCCAAACTCCAAAAATCCAAGATCATCATTTACCCATAAATCCGCCCACCTTTTTCACGCTTATTCGAAATCATATTGTGACATTGTTCGAGAGATCCCTCTCGGGTTGGAAGGGGTAGCTTCTAATCCAAAGTGGTTCGAGGTTGCCTCGAGATTGATTTGTTGCAACCCATTTCAGTTTCGATTTTCAACAGAAGGTTTGCACGCAGTTGGTGGCATGCGACAGTTTCAAAGATAAGTGTTAATATGTCTTTGTAATTCCGTAATTAATTAAATTGCATACCTGTGATTCTTGCAATGTTATCATGTATTATTTTGTGTGTATGAATTATTGTTAATTCTATATATATTCTAAATTGAATTCTGTGTTTTAGTGTAACTAAGCAATTGTTATTCATTAGAATGCATAATATGCTATAGCAGTGTTTTTCCGCTAAGTTAGTGGCGTTTCGCCCGACCATGGGAGTTGACAGTCGGGGAACGCTACAATATGGTATCAGAGCATGTTTTCGACACTAAGCCTAGATGGGTCGATTAAGTGGTTATTGGACCCAAAGTTTCAAGTGGAAATTGTGTTTAGAATAACCAATTTCGGACCCTAGAATGACCTTGAGAGCCAAGGAGTTACTTGACTGGGATACAAAGCTCAGGAAGTATAGCAGTATATAAAAAATGTAACCAGCATGGTATTTGACCATAGAGAGGGAGTGCTCGACACTTGGAGTGTGGGAGTTGTAGGATCGGTTCGTAAGGAGAGACCTTTATGACCCTTAGATCCGAAAAAGGGTGACGAAAGGATATCTGGGCAGTCTATCAGAGTTCGGCTACCGAAAGAAGCTGGGTGCGTGGAAGCATAAATGTTGAAACCCGAAACCTCAAAGTTCTGAAATGATCTACACCGTATATCAGGAGTAGAAAGCTTGACCGTTAGATCAAGTAGAAGTTAAGTCAAGATTTCATGATTTCGGTTGTCGGGGAAAAACAGAGTGAGCTAAGTCACGGAACCCTGAAACCCCAAAACGCCGAAAGGATCTGCGTCATAGATCTGAGAGAGGATCTGACCGTTGGATTTCACTTGGAATGGACGTTAACACATGGGTGTGTACCACATGCTAGTGGGTCGAGAAGAAAAGAAAGAGTGGTGGGACTCGATGACATCATCGAAGGTGACGTTGACCCTCTTGAGTGTTCCACTTGCCACTGTGGATGTGGGAGACAACTGTGCTCCGTGGGCCCGGAGGATAAGGAAATCAAAATTTCGGAAGTCAAGGGTTGGAAAGGGAAGCGAATCTAAAAGCCTAGAGAACCTAAACCCTGAAGTCCCGAAGTCCTGAAAACTTCGAAGACGAAAGAACCGCTAAGGATTTTAACCATTGGATGTTGGGTAAACATGGACCATCGATCCACCTGATTTACATGAATTCGATAAATCAGAACTCCGGGAGATAGTTGTGTGTGCCTTAAACTCTTCAATGGTCGAAGGCCCAAGTAGCACCTAGTATTCTAGCACTTGGTCATGAACCTTGGTCACGTGGGTAGGGACTAAGAAAGAGGGAGATATCATCCGAAAGTTGCAAAGCCGAGCAGAGCCCAGAAAATTTCGTGAAATCAAAACTTTTTCTTAATTCAAATTGGTTTTGATTGTGTGGATTTTTGTTAAGGAGAGACGGCCTGAAAAAATTTGGGTTGTTTGCATGTTGTTATTGCAGAAGTTTGACGAGTACCAGAACCAATTAAAATTAACACTGAGTGCAAAGAAATGGAAGAGGTGTTGATTGCCTCTGGTTCATAGAACGAAAGAGAAGGAATGGATGTCCACTTGGGAGTCAAAGGATCGAACTCCAATGGACATGGAAAAGAGATGGATAAGGAAGGGAATATAATTAAAATTGTTGAAAGATCACAGAAGGATACCTAGAATCACCGAGCTAATAACTGAAAGCTCATGAAAGCCAAGGATCAGCAGGGTGCATTCAACTTAAATTTGTTGAAGAGTCTGGAAAGAATCGAGAAGAGGTTAGAAAAAGAAAGTGACTCAAACAAAACAGGGAGTCGCAGGACCCCTGAGAGGAAAAAAAGATCGAGGAGTGTTAGAGGACATCGTCGTCACTCCCCAAAGCATTCTAGTAAGGAAGCACACAGTAGTTCCAGCTCATCCCCTACCAAAAATCACAGGAGATCTGGAATGGATGAATTGAAGGGGGAAATGAACAAGATCAAGCCTCCAATGTTTGATGGAGAACATAAGAAGGAGGAAGATTCTGAAACTTGGTTGCTTGGTATGAGGAAATACTTTCAATTGCAGAATTATTCCTCTCATGCAGAGGGTCGTATTTCCATGTATCAACTGAAGGGAAAGGAATCCATGTGTTGGGATAAACTTGTGCAGGTGCAACACATCAGAGAAAAGAACATCACATGGAAATAATTCAAGAGGTATTTCAAGAGGAAATACTTAACTAAAAGATATGATGACAGAAAGATGAAAGAGTTCTTTGAACTCAAGCTGGACAACATGACAATTGATGAGTATGAACGAAAGTTTTTAGAATTACTGAAGTATGTTTCTTTCATCAAAGATGAGTCTGTCAAGATTCAGAGGTACCTGAGTGGATCATCGCCTTCTATTGGGGATAAGATCCAGTATGATGACCCAAATAATATGGAAGAAATGATAAGGAGGTCGAAGTGCTTATTTGAACAGCAAAGAGAAAAGCCTAACTTTTGGAAGGCTTGGTATGACCAGAAAAAGTTCAAGAAATAATAGAGGCAGAAGGGAAATAAACCACCCTTTTTCAGAAACAGTCCTCAAGGACACCTGTCTTTTAGAGAGCCCGGGAAGGCTAAAGTGGGTGGACAAATGTCAAGGCCACCACCTATGGAATGTTGGGGTTGTAAATGAAACCATAGGTACAGATATTGCCCCCACGGAAATGATAAAGTAAGAGTTGTCCAAAACGTTCAACAATCTAAAACAGTGGAGGACATGGGCAATAGAATGCCAAGGATCTACGCAGCCCTGGACAACAATCAGGCTGAATATCAGTCTCACATGATTGAAGTGGAAGGTATGATCAAAAACCATGCATTTACTATTTTAGTTGATTCAGGGGCTAGCCATAGTTATATAGACCCTAGAGTAGTAGAAAGTTTGCATTTGATAATAAGAAAACATGAAAATTATTGGTTAGTGTAGCTATCTACAGGAACCAAGAGGAAAGTCACTGAGTTAGTCAAGTCATGTCCTATGGAAATGAATGGACTAAGCACGAAGGTTGAATTGAACATTCTTCCATTAGGCTCTTATGACTATCTAATTGGGATGGACTGGTTGGACCAGCACCATGCCATATTGGAATGTCGGAACAAGGAATTCAGTTTCTTAGATGAAGAAGGGAATCAGAGAGAAATCCAAGGAATTCCCAGAGTTGTAGCTATCAGGAAAATCTCAGCGATGCAGCTGAAGGAATGCTACAGAAAAGGTTGTCAATTATTTGCAACCCATGTAGAGGAAACACCTAAGGATAAGGTGTCAAGTATTGAGGATCATGTGGTACTTAAAGAGTTCGAAGATGTATTCCAAGAAGTACCTGGACTACCTCCAAAAAGGGATATTGATTTCTCTATGAACTTGATGCCTGGAGAAACTCCAGTGTCAAAGGCTCTATACAGGATGAGTACGCCAGACTGCAGCTTGAAGATATTCTGAAGAAGGGGTATATATGCCCAAGTGTGTTGCCTTGGGGTGCCCCAGTCCTGTTCGTAAAGAAGAAGGATGGAACGCTGAGATTGTGCATCGATTTTAGGCAATTGAACAAAGTAACGGTGAAGAACAAGTATCCTCTGTCGAGGATTGATGATCTCTTCAATCAGTTGAAGGATGCAAAGATCTTTTCAAAAATAGATCTAAGATCCGGATATCACCAAGTAAGAATAAAACATGAAGACATCACCAAGACAGCCTTTAGAAAAAGGTATGGTCATTATGAGTTCACAGTGGTGTCATTTGGACTGTCAAATGCACCCATTGTTTTTATGTGCTTGATGAATGGAGTATTCAGGGACTATCTAGACAAGTTTGTCATCGTCTTCCTAGATGACATTCCAGTGTATTCCAGGACAGAGGAAGAACATAAACAACATCTGAGGATGGTGTTGCAAGTTCTAAGAGAGAACCAATTGTATGCCAAGCTGAGCAAGTGCTCGTTTTATCAGGAGTGGATCCATTACTTGGGACATGTTATCTTGAAGGATGGGATAGCGGTAGACCCTGAGAAGATTGAGGCCATTAGAGAATGGTCAGCGCCAAGGAATGTAACAGAAGTTAGATCCTTCATGGGATTAGCTGGTTATTACAGAAGGTTCATCGGAGGGTTTTCCAAGATATCTCACCCTATCACTTCCTTGCAAATAAAAAGGAAGCAGTTTCAGTGGACAGGGGATGTGAGAAAAGTTTCTAGCAAGTGAAGCAGTTGTTAACCAGTGCTCCAATACTAAGGATTCTGGATCCAAACGCAAATTTCATGGTATGCACTGATGCATGCAAAGAAGGACTGGGAGGTTTCCTCATTTAGAATGGATTCGTAATCTGTTATGAATCCAGGAAATTAAAAGAGCACGAGAAGAACTATGAAACCCATGACTTGGATTCGGCAACCGTAGTTCATGCTCTAAATAAATGGAGGCATTACCTCATGGGAAAGAGGTTCGAGCTTAGAACAGACCATAACGATCTGAAATATTTGTTTGATCAACCAACCTTAAATGCTAGACAAAGTAGGTGGCTGGAACTTATGTGTGAGTACAATTTTGATATCAAGCATATCAAAGGAAAGGAGAATAAAGTGGTCGATGCACTCAGCGGGAGGGTGCATGAATTACATGCTACATCCATTAGCATGTATCGGATTGATATTAAAAGCAGAATTTTGGAGGCTGCAAATGCAGATCTGCAGTACAGAGAATTGGTAGCCAAGCTACAGCAAAGTAATATGCCACAGAAGATGGAAATTTATAAATTGGAAACAAATGTAATACTGTTGTACAAGAACATAATTTTTTCACCCAATGTCCAGGGCTTGAAACAGATGATTTTGTAGGAGATGCATAATGTGCCTTATCAAGGGCACCCTGGATATCAGAAAACAATAGCAGCAGTCAAGAGCCATTAATTTTGGTCGGGTATGAAGAGAGAGATCGTTGAATACATCGCTAGATGTATGGAGTGCCAGAAAGTTAAAGCTAAGCATAGGCACCCAGCAGGGTTGTTGCAACCTTTACCCATTCTGGAATGGAAGTGGGAAGTAATAATGATGGATTTTATTACGGGATTGCCCAGAACAAGAAAGCATCATGATTCGATCATGGTGGTGGTGGACAATCTTACAAAAGCTGTCCATTTTACTCCACTGAAAAATACTCACAAGGTAGCAGATGTTGCTGATATTTTCATAAAGGAAGTGGCACGATTGCACGAAATTCCTAAAACGATTGTGTCCAACAGAGACCTGAAATTCACCTCGAATTTCTGGAAAGGATTGTTCAAAGGATTTGGAACGAATCTAAACTTTAGTACAGCTTATCATCCTGAGTCTGATGGATAGACAGAGAGGGTGAACAGAGTAATAGAATACATATTGAGAATGTATGTGATGGACAAACCATCAAAATGGGAATGTACTACCTACACTTGGTAGAATTCGCCTACAACAATGGGTATCAGGCATCATTGAAGATGAGCCCATTTGAAGTGCTTTATGGAAAAAAGTGATATACTCCAGTGAGCTAGGATAATCTAGCTGATAGGACAGTAGTTGGGCCAGAGTTGCTCAAGGAGATGGAAGACCAAATGATAAAAATTAAGCAAAATTTGAAAGTTTCCCAAGACAGGAAAAAACGTTATGTTGATAAGAACAGAACCCATAGAGAGTTCAAAGTGGGTGATCATGTTTTCATGAAAGTGAAAGCTAACAGGAGTTCCATGAAGCTGGGAAGTTGTGCCAAGTTGGCAGCCAGATTTTGTGGGCCATTTGAAATCCTGGAAAGGATTGGGTCAGTTGCTTATATGCTTGCATTACCTACATCCATGACTGTACATAATGTGTTTCATGTTTCATTGCTTAAAAAGTGTATGCCTTATGCTAATCATGTAGTTGATTGGAATGTGATCCAGGTGGAGCAAGAAGGTGTCCTGCAAGTGCATCATGTGCGCATATTGGACAGGAAAAAAAAACAGCCCTGGAATCGAGCCATAGGGCTTATAAAGGTCCAGTGGACCTGGTACGGTCCTAAGGACACGACATGGGAGCATGAAGATGTTATGCAGGCAGAGTACCCGCATCTTTTTGAAAATTTTGAAAATCTTGCAGATGCAGTGTAAAGTTGCACTAAGGACAGTGCAAAAATAAGGGGAGGGGATTATAATGTCCCCAAGGCCGAGCCCTATTGTAAATAATGTCTATGAAGTATAAATCTTGTTTATGAAATATAATTCGAGTTTATAAGGATGGTCAGCCAAGTTATATAAGCTAGTGGGCTTATGTGTTATTAGGCCAAGGAGCCTAAGTGTTGAAGGCCAGGAGCCTGATTTTTGTACATGTAATTATGCACAGTATTAATACAAAACATCTATGTGTGTGGACTCACCATGATGAATGAGTGATGGGGGACTAAGCATCCACAAAGCCTAGGTAAGGGAGAGGGGGTTGAGAGGTTGGAAGAGGGTCTAAGCTAAGGGGGCTTAAACCCTTGAGAATAATATTAAATTATTATTCTAAAATGATGTGTGAAATGTTTTTTCTTGATCTCAAATACCTGGAAGGGGGAACGCGTGCCTAAAAGCACACACCAGCTGATGAAGTTCATGAAGCCTCATGGGCGACGTGTGTCGGCCCAGATGCATGCAGCCAAAACCTAAGAAGAGATCTGTGTTGGGGGTTCATCCGGCATTCCTCCATCCATCACCTAAGTCGAGAGTCCGTTCTCCATCCTCCTTCGGAACTGGCAAGTTTCCAGGAGCAACCTTTGTCTGGTGTTCATACTCAAATCCATCACCTGAACCGTCTAAGCCTCTGCGTGGGATCTTTGTGTACCCTTACGCATTCCTGAAACTAGAACCAAGAAGTTGTCATGTGTTTTGGGTTGAGAAAACCAAAGTGTCTCATAATTGTTGAGCCTTGTTATGTTGTTGCGCTTGTCTGTTGTCAGCTTTGGGTGGTTGTGTCTATGTTTCCAGTTGATTATTATGGTCGTGCAGTTCTTGAATGTGCGTGGCTTGTTGGCCAGTGTATACAACACTCTCTCCAGGTGAGAGAGGCGGTTGAGGTTGAAGGGATAGGTTTCCTAGCCTGTGAGCGACCCTCTCCAAGTGAGAGAGTGCACAGAGGAAGGATAGAGCTCCTGGAAGGATCCCTGTAGCTACCACAAATCCCAGAGATTTCTGGTCCGGTCTGTTGTTGAAGCCCAAGGCAAGGGAGATTAGTAGATGAAGGACTATCTAGGTGACAGTGAAGGTGTATACTCCTGGGGTGGGACAGGCATGTGGGGAAGGAAAGTCTATGAGCAGTGGGCATAAGTGGCTCCTGGGAGAGAATCCTCCTTCTTTTATGTGTATTCTTCCTATAAACCTTACCTAGCCTAGGATCCCTTGCCCGGTGGAGCTTACTCCTAGCTCGAGGGTGACCTACTACTGAGAGTGATGAGCAGCGCGGTCTAAGGCTGGGAGGTTTGTGGAAGTTCTACATGTAGTTGGTGGTGTGCGACAGTTTCAAAGATAAGTGTCAATATGTCTTTGTAATTCCATAATTAATTAAATTGAATACTTGTGATTCTTGCAATGTTATCATGTATTATGTTGTGTGTATGAATTATTGTTAATTCTATATATATTCTAAATTGAATTATGTGTTTTACTGTAACGAAGCAATTGTAATTAATTAGATTGCATAATATGCTACAATAGTGTTTTTCCGCGAAGTTAGTGGTGTTTTGCCCAGCCGTGGGAGCTGACGGTCGGGGAACGCTACAATAGTAATCTATCAAGAAATTATTCTTTGCTTAAAACCACTTGCTCCTTCCCATAGCTAGTTTTAATCAAAGTTGAAATTCTTGCATTTCATTTTCCTCTTGCATGGTTTAAAGAGTCAAGTCAAAAATCCATCAGTTTCATGACCACTCCTTTGAGTAACAATAGCCTAAAATCAAGCGCTAATTAAAATTTATCTAGAAACTTTTCTATTGCTCTTCAAACCCATCTTATCTTAGGTGTAGAGATTTGGAATAAGATTGTGAGAATAACTTTCCAAAGCTACTAAACAAACATAAATCTTTGAGTTAGGGAGTGAAATCCAGTTTCTATATCACTAACTTTGGGAAGCCCTTATAACACAAGGGTCAAGCATGAGGTCACAATGGGGAAAACAAAGTAATCAACCCTTCTTTGTTGGTCTTGGTGTTGACTATTGACTGTCCCTCCTCTCCTATGGTATAGTAGGTGGTACCATAGAGGCCATAAACTTTTAGACTTCCTACCCAAGGTGACATCACATGGAAGGTGGTGTTATACCTAGGATCGATGTTGGATAAACTCACTCGGACTCCTTGGAGGGTTGCCCACTACTCGGTGAGGTAACTTGCACCAAGGAATTAGTTCATTAAGCAGGTTGTGAACGTAAATTTCCCACCCGTTGAAACTTATCCCCTTCACGCATCGATCATGCGATGTTGGATTCCATCACCAACTAGCGCTTCTTTGTGAGAAGGTTTGTTTGCATGCTTGACTACTAGATTAATTAGTGTGTGCTAGATAATACAAGTGTGAAAGAGTAACACTATGGTAATCCTTATAATATTAATGTGATACCAACAGGATACTAGTAATGAAGTAGAACCATTGTACTAATTAGTGTTACAACTTGATAGACCAATGCTTATGCATATCCAATTTCATAGACTATTCAGGAATATTGATTAAAGAATGGAGCATTTTAACTATAATTTTAGAGTAATTCATCCTTTTGATTTATCTTTTCTTTCAAAGAGTTCTAGTATTAATGAGAAAACATTTGTGTGTGCTTAATGACTAACATTTTTTCTAACCTTCTATAAATTACATAGAGCATTATTGTTTCATCGTTTCCTACTAGCTTCCATTAATTTTTACATGTAAAGAGTTCAACCTGTCTATTGTGATTGCACCTCTTTTAGTTGGACTTCATCACTCTTTGCATTATTTTTCTACTCCCCAACCAATATGAATTCTCGTTGTTGTTCTAAATATTCCCTTCTTCACTATAGAAACAACTTCTGTTGTGTATCTATGACAACATATTGTGTACATGAAATGTTTTGTTTGCAATCTCATCACTTCCCCATCACTAAGTTAAGAGTGGTTAGTTGCTTATGAGTCATCACTAATTTAGTGGAGTGATGTTAGTTCTATGCATTAATGACTCACCACTAAGGTAGAGGAGAGTTGTTAGTATGAGACTCGTATTAGAAAGGGACCCCCCTTCTCACTTGTAATTCATTCACCCTACTATCAATATTGTCAAATTTTGTTTCTTAATTTGAGTACCAAGTACATGGAGATGTCTTCATCCATATTTTAGGATTTATATGTGCATTCCAACCCTTGGGTTTGCAAGTGCGCCCATCCATATTTTTAGGATTTATAGGTGCATTCCAACTCAAAAGAATACATGGTCTAGAAAAAATCATCAACATCGGAGGTCTAATGACAAAGATATCAAAGATTGAAAATATTCCATTTTTAGGTATTATTGTGATAACCACAACTATATTTTTGTGCTTTCAGAATTTTACTTCTCTGGTTTAATTTTTCCATTGAAAAATACATCTTATGTGCTTTGAAACGATATATTATATACTTTATCAGGAATAAATTATCATTGTTTCAATATTGGGTAAGTATGGCTAAAGAGTTGAAATAGTTGCAACAAAATTTCATTGAGCAAGAGAAGAATATAAGAGACTAGCTAATATGAGCCATAATACAAGGGGATTTTATAAGAAGATATGAGTACCAAAAGGAGATGCATCTTCTATATGAGTTGCAGAAGGAATCTTCCCACATTGCTTCCAATCTATAACATCAACTCTTGCAACTATCATTGGTATGAAAGGAACAATAACTAAAATATGAGGAGGAGGAAGAAGATGTAGCTAAAAAGATTGAATATCCTCCTATATATGATCAATATCCTTGTGAAGAGGGTTTAGAAAACTTGAGAGGTTCAAAATATCTTCAAACTTCTCTTTCCAGAATATCTTCCTCCTTGACGAATCTCTAATTGTGCGAAATGATGAATCTCCATATAAATGGGATCAAAATGAGAATGCAATCGTTGAACTTGTTGAAGAGAAAATAAGCATTAGAAAAAATGTTGTCCAATATGAGCCTCCTCTCATAGATCCTTACACGGTATCACTAGCTAGCTACACTACAAAGAAACCACAAATATCAATATGGTGATAATGGCATTCATAGGTCCCAACATTTCATTAGGAAGTGACCAATTTTCTCTAGATTTGAGATCAAAGGCCCTAAGAAGGGATTTATTGGCATGTTACCAAGTCAGTGGTGTGTAGTATATGATTTTATCCCATTGTAAAAACACTTCAAGTTCTTAGTAGATTTCCTTGAAACCTTAGGTTTGTCATCGATGATTTTGTTTCCCTTCAGTTTTTTCTTTCCATTGTCCTTACTCTTTACTGTAAAGGCACTTTTGGATGCTTTTTTGTTTCTTATAAACTATTTATTGAATCTGTCCTTTTTTAATAATTGTCTACACAACTTAAATGTAATGTTAGTAATCTCCTTGGTGACATTTAAAGTTTCAACAAAATTTTCAAAAGGAGATAAACTCTTCAAGGTAATCACTACCAAATCTTGGACTTATAGCAACTTATCATTTGTTATGGACAAATTTATTAACATCATAACCTCTCTATTCTTCAAGTGAAAGACTTATTTCCCATTCTCATCATTATATTTTCTCCTACCCTTTCCTATGACCAATCCTAAAAATCCATTGCATTGGAATCTGGTAATCATATGTTGCTTCTATACATTGAAATTGTGACCATTGGACTTCTTACTAGGGTTCAACAATATATACAAGAAATGCACTAGTTTTTCTCAACAAATAAATGCCAAGCACCAATGGAATAATTTAACTAATCCCAAGAAATCAAAATTCACCTCCAAACCTTTGTTGTGTAGACACATTGTTATACCACCCGGCACTATACATTATGATGCCACATTGGCATCAATACAACACCACCATTATCTTGTTTGGTTCTAATAGAAATTTTTTGTTTGTTTAATTGACTCTAGATAACAATTTTTTGTGTAAAAAGTTCAATTAAAAATTATGTTAAAATTCTAAATTAGAAACTTAGTGCTTAAGAATTTGAGTACCAAGTACATGGAGATGTCTTCGTCTATATTTTATGATTTATAGGTGCATTGCCAAATTTGGTATCTTAATTTGAGTACCAAGTACATTGTGTCACTATCTAGCTACACTAGAAAGAAACCACAAAGATAAATATGGTGATAATGGCATCCATAGGTCCCAACATTTCATCGGGAAGTGACCAATTATATCTAGCTTTGAGATCAAAGTCCCTAAGAAGGGAGTGATTGGAATGGTACCAAGTCAGTGGTGTGCAGTATATGATTTTATCCCATTGTAAAAACACTTCAAGTACTTAGTATATTTCCTTGAACCCTTAGGTTTTCCATCGATAATTTTGTTTCCCTTTAGTTTTTGCTTTCATTTGTCCTTATTCTTTAATGTAAAGACACTTTTGGATGCTTTTCTATTGCTTATAAACTATTTATTGAATCTATCATTTTTTAATAATCGTCTACACAACTTAAATGTAATGTTAGTAATCTCCTTGGTGACATTTAAAGTTTCAACAAATTTTTCAAAAGGAGATAAACTCTTCAAGGTAATCGCTACCAAATCTTGGACTTGTAGCAACTTATCATTTGTTATGGACAACTTTATTAACATGATAACCTTTATATTCTTCGAGTGAAAGACTTATTTCCCATTCTCATCATCAGAGTTTCTCCTACCCTTTCATGTGACCAATCCTATCAATCCATTGAATTGGAACCTGGTAATCATACGTTGCTTCTAGACATTGAAATTATGACCATTGGACTTCTTACTAGGGTTCAACAATATATACAAGAAATGCACTAGTTATTCTCAACAAATAAATTCCAAGCACCAATGGAATAATTTAACTAATCCCAAGAAATCAAAATTCACCTCCAAAACCTAGTTGTGTAGACACATTGTTATACCACCCGACACTATACCTGATGATGCCACATTGGCATCAATACAACACCACCATTGTCTTGTTGGGTTCTAGTATAAATTTGTGTTTGTTTAATTGACTCTAGAAAACAAATTTTTGTGTAAAAAGTTCAATTAAAAATTCTGCTGAAATTCTAAATTAGAAACTTAGTGTCTTGAACTTCAGAATTTGAGTACCAAGTACATGGATATGTCTTCATCCGTATTTTAGGATTTATAGGTGAATTTTAAAATTTTGTTTCTTAATTTGAGTACCAAGTACACAGTGTCGCTATCTAGCTACACTAGAAAGAAACCACAAAGATCAATATGGTGATAATGGCATCCATAGGTCCCAACATTTCATCGGGAAGTGACCAATATCTAGCTTTGTGATCAAAGGCCCTAAGAAGGGAGTGATTGGTGTGGTACCAAGTCAGTGGTGTGCAGTATATGATTTTATCCCATTGTAAAAACACTTCAAATTCTTAGTAGATTTCCTTGAACTCTTAGGTTTGCTATCGATCATTTTGTTTCCCTTTAGTTTATGATTTCCTTTGTCTTGACTCTTTACTATTGTTATAGCAATATTTGCCTCACCCTATAAAAAATTGCATAGAAGGCCTTGTTCCATTTCCCTATGCAGACTTGAAGTCCCTTTTTGCAAATCCCATAGCTAAAAACATTATTTTTCCACATATATGAGGGACCTATAGTACAACATGTGTATACGCAGGTTGCACCACTATAGCCCGTGTACATCAGGATTTATTCCCAAAATTAAAAAATAGTGTCAAGTTTCCATGTCACGTCACGAGATCTATGATCCTTGGCCTTCCATATACTGGAAACGTTCTGACTCGACCCTTCAGTTCCACTTGAAGGCTACAAATGGGCCAAATCCGAGCTATGGAAAAGAGGATAAGAATTCAAATTTGAGAGCAAAGTTACTCTAGAGAAATTAATCACTTCATATTGAGTTTGCATCCCTTTATCCTTTTAAGTCTGAACACATTGTCTATCCCCCAATATCTTCCCTACTTGATTGAGAATCTCATTGTCTCTCTTATATGAGCTTGTCTTTGGTGGAGGATTGAAATGGTGGAGGCCCGGCTGGAAGGAACTTAGTTTCTTGGTTCCGAACCGTACCAACACGGAAGTTTGTAATTCATTCACTTCTGTTGATTACATTTTAATAGAAATATTATTTTCTCGTCCAATTAATATCTTGCAAATATATGAATTGTTATTCCATGGGCGTATTTTTTATGAATGTTGATGGATTATGCTATCGAATGTGCTAACATTATATATTATCACCATATGCTTTCTTTTCTTGGTTGTTGAGGACAAGTTGCAGGTGTATTGCTTTGAGTCAAGTGCTCAACAGTGGACTTCATCAAACGTCTGGACGAGGTAGGCCTTTTATCTTGTCTTGCTAGAATATTTATTTATATATCATACCTGAGATTAGAGTTGATTTCTGCAGTCATTTATGTCTGTTGTGGTTTACCCCTAGCCATAGAGATATTTTCCTCATAACAGAATTGGCGACCATACTAGGGATAGAATCTTCTTTTTCAGGATTTAGAGTGTTTTTCTCCTTAGATTGATCTCGTTTATATTAAGTTTCTTGTCGTATGATTGCTTGACAACCTCTATTCACTATGAGTCTGATTTTCTTATCCTTCTCCTTATCCTAGCTATGTTTTAACAGATATACGTGGGTTTTTGTCTGACAATCATGTACATACATGTGTTGTCCTTCTGCAAGAAGCGTATATACATGCTTTTCCCTTGAACAGTCGTGTACATCACCCTTTATGTTTTTTTGTTGGAGAGGTTTTGATTATTGTTGAGTCTTCTTGGGTCTTTGTTATGACTGTTAAGTTTCTATGGAATGACAGGAAACCTTTCTTTAGTTGAATTTTTGGGCGGTGCCTTTCTCATCATCCTTTTCATTTGATTGCCCTTGCATCTTGGGCAGGTGTTTTGCTTCTTGATATCCTACTTGTTTTGTCTCTGTTTACATACAGTAGAGTTTATATATCAAGCTATCGTTCAATCCTTGCATTTTCATTCTCTTATATTGAAAATACAAAAACCTTAGAAATTTTACATTGTTGGCATTTTGATCTTTAAAGTCCTTATCATTGATCTTAGTACATGTAAAGAAAGATTGCATTTTATTTTAGAATTGCATAACTGAATTGAGAATTGCATTTTGAAAAGAATATCATTTATTGGAAATTGAAGTTAGGACTTTGCATTGTATTCATGTTCATTTATTTTACTTGTTGAGTCATAACATCACTAGTTTCATGACCGCGCCTTTTTTAGTAAGAAAGGCCCCTAAAAGCAATGCTATAATTTAAAATTGATTAGTAACAATTTTATTTTTCTAGGGTGCACAAACTAGCTTAGGATTTAGAGCCTTAGAATAGGATTTTGTGAGTAAACTTCTCCAAGGCTTTTAAATCAACATATGTGTCTGACTAAGGGAGTGGAGAAATCCATTGTATAATCGGTAATATCAGGAGGCTCTGCTTCCACCAGAGTTAAGCACGAGGTCATGTGAGGTAGGTTGAAGGGATATCCCCCCAATACCTTCTTAGCTTCAGATATATTTATGGGCATATTGCTAGTACCATTACATCTGTGAGAGGCAATGCTTTCAAGTTTTTGGGATTTGTTACCCTGCCCATACGGTGGACCTAACTTACGATTGTTCACATGTGCATCGTTATATCGTGGTTTCTTAGTTGCTTGACTTAGGTACCACATAGGTTACTTGCAGGGATTATTTTGGAGGTATCCTTGGTCAAATAAGGGTCAGAAAACACACAACCTTTATGGAGGATTACCTCTCTGGGGGAATCTGATTGACTAGTTGTTAAGCCCATGAGGGCCCTTATAAATAATTCTGATACCTACGATATTTAGCAGAGGAGTCTCAGGCCCCTCTTGGGTGAGGCATACCTATTTTAGAGAGGGAGGCCCCTTTCAACCACTTTATCCTATTTGTGTGTATATTGATCGTTTGATTGTTTTTGGTGTGCTCTTTGATTATTAGTTGGCCTTAGGATTTGTTTTTTATATCTCGAGTCTTGAGTCATCGTGGAGCCAAACCAGCTTACCCGCGGGTCTCGCCACTTGTTACAACTACCACCGCATTTTGAGTCTTTTCCATCTAAAAGGCGTAAAGTTATCAAACATGGTACACACACCTCCACTTATCAGACTTGTGATCATACAAGGATGAGTACTAAATAGAGTCATCATGATACTCAGAATCCTTCAACTCCCACACCTACTATAGTTAACGGTACCCCTTCGACACCTTCAACCACAATGGTTGTAGTGTTGAAGGTGCCTATCATCACCTCTTCTCGTCCTATAGTGAATGCTCAACCTATAGCCACAAACCCTTTTGGGTCTCTTGGTCACTCACCGGGATATAATGTTCAGTCCATCCTTATGGCCTCTAGTTCTTTTTCCTATGGTATGATGAATTTTACATCGCAATTTTCAAACTCCATCCCAGTGGCTGGAACAAATGCTAGCATTGGACTTGGGGGCACAGCTCCTCCACATACTTCATTCTCATTTGGTGGTACTCATGTTCCTCAAACGAATCCTACCATTGGAGGCATTCCTCCTTTTAACCCTAGGTCTAATCATGTTACTTCTGGATGGAGTAACCAACCTGGCAGACAAGCTATTGCTTAGGGTATGTCATTTACACACACCTCCTTTGTGTTGATTCTAACCAACACGTTTGGCATAGTGAATCCACCTTTATCCTCCGGATTCACACCTGGAGGAGGTCAGTTTCATTCCTTGGGAAACCCCCAACCTGGTGCCACTCTGGCTAGGGGCAGTTTTTATAAACCTCATCATAAAATTCCTACTGTAATGGTGCCCAACCAACCCCTTATGAATCAATCTGGAGGATGGTCTTACAATCTCGGACAGGGCCATGGTGCTTACCAGAACCCTGAATGGGATGTGATTCCCTAACCATAATCTTTCCAGGGAGCTTGGGGCTAGATGTCGCAACCTCATCTCCCTTTTCTGGCCATGCTCAATCTGCCATACTTGTATAATTTAATTAATGATCATGTGTGTCATGATCTGACATGGCCCCCCGTTCCCACCAATATTTCTTCAGATATTCCAAAATTCAAAGGAAAGAATGGTGAAGATCCTGGTGATCACGTTACTACTTTTCATGTGTGGTTCTCTTCGAATTCCCTTAATGACGATTCTATTCGGTTAAGATTTTTTCAACGTACCCTTACGGGGGTTGTTGAAAAATGGTATATTAAGCTACCTAGGGGGGCATACAAAACCTTTAGTCAGATGGTCTTAGTCTTACTCAACCACTTCCAATTTCCAATTCATTACGATGCTTGCTTAGAAATTTTGTCGACCTTACGCCAAGACAAAGCCACTCATATCTCGGATCATATACAAGACTGGCGTAGACAGAAGAGGTTGATCAATACCTACATACCCCCGGAATTCCTGTTAGAGTGGTTCCTTGAGTCTCTACAGCCTTATATTTCAAAGGATGTTTCTACATATGGGGTTACATCTAAGGAAGAAGTGATTTTCAAAGCCCAACATTTAGATATTATATATGCTCAGTCTAGGATGTTATACGAGACTCTTCCAGACATACCGAGGTCAAAATATGACCCTAGACAAAATCTCGGGCCTCGCGTCAATGGCATTGTAGGCTCCACCAATGTGAAATCTGCAGACTCGGTTACAAGCCATTTGAAATAGTTGTCTCTAAACCAGTCTATAGGAGAGCCAGATTCATCGGTGTCCTCCAATCCCACTCAATCGATAGATGTACATTATGTTCAATCGTCAACCACCCTGAATGGTAACTAGAAACCAGGAGGGAATAAAAAGAAAGGATGTAATAATAATCGTAAGGGTGGGAAAAAGAAACACGAGGACAATGGTAATAATGAGAAGATGAATAATAATGTTGGTGACGGAAAGAAAGAAAGGTGGAAGGTGAAATTTCCCTGTAAGACTTGTACATACGATCACCTTACCCATTTATGCCCCAATCTTGTAGAAGCTGCGAGGCTTTTATCTCTGCCACCCACCGTGATGACTAATACTTTTCCACACAACCAGCACATGGCCTTGAGCTCCTCGAATGCTATAAATGTGGCGAGTAGGAGTCAAAACCCATCGACGTAAGACAGTGACCGTTAATGCATCAATATGGTTAAATCTGAGGTTAATGTAGCCACTCGATCTCGGGATTATAGTTCTCCACAGAATGTACCTGGTCTAGAGTCTCCCCCTCCTCCGGAGAATCCTTTGCAGATCGAAAAACCAGAGGCCCTGCTTTGTATTACGAAAGGATTACTCAAGCTCTCTACCCAGAGCCGCCCAAAATTACTCTATTGTTGAGGACCTGGGTCAAACCCCTTGTGCGATTTCATCTCTGGAGGTACTCCAAATGTGTCCTTCATGGAGGAATTCCTTGTTATCTGTGTTAGGAGATCTAGATCCTTGTGTCTCGAAATATATCAAGTTTGACGTCATAGATGTGAAGCCTCGCTTTATTTACCATGTGTAATTCCAAATCCCTATGGGTTACTCGAAGTATACCATCAAGCGTACTATTTTTTATGAAGGCACTGCAACATGTTTGATGTCCCTAGTCTATTGGAAATCCCTTAGCTCTTCGACCCTTTCTCAATCTCAGACCATGCTGACTGCATTTGACGGTCGCTCCTTCCACCCTCAAGGTATTCTTATTGCCTTTCCAGTCCAGTTAGGTGGGAGGACGGTAGAGATGGATGTCGAGGTGGTTTATGCGCCCCTCAATTATAACTTGTTACTAGGACACAATTGGACTTACACTATGACTACAATCATATCATTTGTCTTTTGTACTCTTTGTTTTCCTCACGATAGGAAGATTATGATGATCGACCAGTTGTCCTTTGCATACGCTAGCCCCAATGCATTTGTTGGGCCATCGATCCTTGTGATTGACAATTCTTCGTCAGAAACTAAGAATATCGGTGTCAGAATGTATTCATCCCTTATGGGTACCTTCGACTTCGTGGTACCGGTTCACCATATTTACGCCATGTCCAGTAGGCATGTTTTGTCAGAGAGGTTTGTTCCTTTATGCACTTCTTATTTTAACGATCCTTGGACCCTACCATCCTTGAATAAATATTGTGAAGGTTGCTCACATTATGGAATGTCCATGCCACTATCGACAATAGATATTGTGTATCGAGATGTTCTTGACTCTTCCGCCGATCTAGATCCTATTACCTTGCAAACAGATGAGGAGGATCATGTCCTAGAGCCTGTGTGGGTCGCTTCATCGTCTTGTTCACGTGACTGCCTTGATAATAATTTTCCTTCGGATGAAGCTATCATCGAGGCCAAGAATGGTTCTGACAGGCCCTAGGATGACATGCATCATCGCTTTTATTTTCTCCCAGAGCTTGCTAGAATCGAGCAAGATGACTTTAGATCTACTTTGAGCGAGATAATCGGTCACACCGTAGTTCCACTTGATACACATGGAATTTATGTTGAAGGAAAAATGGCGAGTATCTCCCATACCGTCACGATCGATATCTCTCGTACCCTTGGTAAGATGGAAAATGTATACATTGGTGCGGATTGTTTGTCAGAAGAAATATTAATCTACTCTGAAATCTTCAAGGAATTCTGAGATGTATTTGCTTGGTCATATGAAGAGATGTTAGGAAATGACCCTCGAATTCTCGAACATGAGATTAAAACTTACCCGGATGCTAAACCTGTTCGACAATGTCTTAGAGTTGTCAACCCCCGGAAAGCCCCTGCTATTAAGGCAGAGGTAGAAAAAATGTTTAATGTTGGCTTTATCTACCTAGTTCCCTTAACTGAATGGGTATCCAATCTCGTTACTGTGAATAAAAAGCAAGGAACCATCCACGTATGCATGGATTTTCATGACCTAAACAAAACATGTCCTAAAGACAACTTCCCGACACCCTTCATCGATCAGATTCTCGACAAGTGTGCAAGAAGTGAAGTTTTTTATTTCATGGACAGATTTTCAGGGTATAACCAAATTCAGATTAAACCTGAGGACCAACATAAGATGACATTTATTTTCCCTTGGGGTACTTTCGCATACCGGAATATGCCTTTCGGTCTTAAAAACACCGTAGCAACCTTCCAATGAGCTATTAACTTCGCATTTCATGATCTCAAGCATATAGTCGAAGCCTATCTTGACAATCTTACTGCTCACTCCCATAAGAGAGTGGATCACCCTAAGCACCTTTAGCTAGTCTTTGAAAGATGTTTCCATTATCACATCTAGTTGAACCCTCATAAATGCATATTTTGCGTTAGGTCAGGTCGTATTCTAGGATTTTTAGTCTCTGAGACTGGGATCATGGTAGATCTATTAAAGTTTGAGGAAATACTTCGATTGCCTCCCCCACGCACTATTCACCAACTTCAAGGTTTACAGGGGAAAGCTAACTTTTTACGACGGTTTATAGTGAACTATGCCAATATTACTAAGGGTTTCATGCATCTCTTAAAGAAGGACACTCCTTTTAACTGGGATGAGTGAGCCCAGAAATCCTTCGATGCTTTGAAGAAAGCCTTGGTATCGACGCCTCTACTGAAGTCTCCAAACTACAATAGAGATTACTTGCTTTAAGTCACCGCGTCCAAAGAGACATTTGGTATGGTGTTGGTTCAGGAGGATGATGAGCTCCATGAACACGTCATTTACTATCTTAGTCGAAACTTAGTCAGACATGAACTCAAATATTCTCATGTTGAAAAGATATATTTGGTTTTCCTTCATGCAGTCCAATGATTACGACATTATATATTGCTTTGAAAAACTATTGTGGTTGTCGATGTCAATCCATTTCAATACATCCTTACTAGGCATATCATGGGGGGGAATTACAATAAATGGATTTTCATTCTACAAGAGTTCAATCTCGTTTTCACTTCTGTGAAATCCAAAAAATCACTAGTTTTTGTAGAGTTAATATCTGACTTCCCTCAATTAGACGAGGATGGTATTCATGTTGATTCATTTGCAGATGAAAACATTTTCCTTGTCTTGTCGTCAGACCCCTAGTATGGAGACATTGTTCTCTATCTTCAAACTTTGGAGTTTCCTTAGCATCTTTGACGAGATGACCGGAGACATATACGATACCAAGCTAAGAACTACCTTATCGTCGATGACACTTTGTCTCGTCAAGGAGTAGACAATATCTTGTGTCATTGTTTAACTCACGAAGAATTCGAGTCTGTTCTAAACGACTGTCGCAGTGTGGCTTGTGGTGGTCATCTATCCGGGCTTGCGACGGCCCAAAAAATCTTACGAGCCGGTTATTTTTGGACATATTTATTTAAATATTGCATTGAAGTAGTTAAGAAGTGTCACCCCTTCCAGGTGTTCACTCAAAAATTGTGCTCACATCTAGCCCCTCTCCATCCAGTCATTACCGTCAGTCCCTTCACCAAGTGGGGGGTGGACTTTGTGGATTACAACCCAACTTCGGTTGGACGGAATCAACACATTATCATGGTTGTAGACTACTTTACTAAGTGGTTCGAGGCCATGCCTACAGTTAAATCAGACAGGAATATTTTTTCCTTCTTCGTATTCAACCAAAATATAGCCAGGTTCGGAATCCCGAGTGAGATTGCCATTGATCATGGCAGTCACTTTCAGAATGAAATGATGGAATAAATAACATCTAAAGTGGGGTTTAAGCATGGTCATTCTTCCCCTTACTACCCCCAGGAAAATGGACAAGTAGAGGTCGTGAACAAGTCTCTCAATACAATTTTTCATAAAACTATCAGCCAGAGTAAATCTAACTGGAATATCATGCTATATCTCGCACTTTGGGCATATCGAACCTCAATCAAGACTTCCACCGGTTTATCTCCTTTCTAGTTAGTACATGGTGTGGAGTCAATCTTACCTACTGAATGTGAAATCCATTCTCTTAGATTGGCAGTTTCACTCCTACCTGACACTTCTGATCTCGAACAACGACTCGTACACCTAGAGATTCTAGATGAGAAGCATCGAGACGTCTCTACAGCTATCAAAGTGAATAAAAGATGTGTCAAGGTCCAATAAGATAAGTATGTATGTCCTTGGTTGTACATTGAGGGTGACTTGGTCCTTCTATATGATCAATCCAAAGAACCATTGGGGGCAGGCAAGTTCAAGCCCATGTGGCATGGTCCCTATATCGTGCGATGTGTCTTAGAAAAAGGAGCCTATGAATCAGAATATTATGAAGGGAATATTTTGGCTAAGCCCAAGAATGGGATCTATTTGAAAATATATTACGCTTGAGCCCCAAGCTTAGGCGTAACTCTTTATATACTAATGTAATTTAGTGTATATATATTTTCCCTTTATTTTTATCTTCAGCTTGCTTATTGAGTTTTCCCTTGGTTGGAAAATGTCGACAGAGTCTTCAGTCTACTTAGGATTCGCAGATGGGGCCAATTGTCATACACAAAACTTGGCTTCCACCACTTGGGTTGTTTACTCACCTGAGGGTCTACTAGTGTCTTCAGGTGGCATATTCTTAAGTCCATCCACGAATAATTTGGTCGAATATAGTGTCGTTATAGAAATTTTGTGTGATTCCATTTCGCAGGGTATTCATTCTTTGGAGGTTCACTTGGACTCCCAGTTAGTAGTATGTCAGTTGAACGGCAGTTACCGTGTGCATGACCCTACTTTACTCCAACAATTCCTACAGGTACGAATTTTGGAACGACAGTTTGATTTTATTACTTATCATCACATACCTAGGATTTCTAATTATGTATCCAATGCATATGTTAATTTTGTTTTAGATTGGAATTTGCCACATAACTAAAGAAAATAAAACATTATCATCAATGTACAAATTGTAACATAAGTAAAGCCGAAGAACCATTGTTTTTATATATATTTCAAAAAATATGATTTTTATGGTACAAAATTGGGGCTAACACCCTCAATATACATATACAGTCGATCATACAATATTCATGACATCTACGCATGTGGCGTCGGATGAGTGTCATGATAGAAAACTACGGTGTTTGCGAGACATCGAAAGAGTCGCACCTAAGAATGGGGCACACCCACCACCTACCGTTGCATAGCCTCTGGAAGATCCTCCACCTGAACCATAGGAATCCTTTGTGTCAAATGAGACAGGTTTCCCTGCATGTTTCGAAGGACTCTATCTACATCCCCACCCGCTACCTCATCTCCCCGCTACTTCTGACGATGTTGTGGAAGTTCGTCTGACCGTCATGTACCTACATCTGCGTTACATACATGTCTAATTAGTACTTAACATCATCCAAAAATATTTTTGTTTTCCTATACAAAAATACAAAAAAATGAATTATTTAAAAAAAATCGACATACCTATGTCTCCTTAGGCAGTCCCTAGTGGTAATGGCACGTCAGGATCTCCTTTGAAGTCGATCCCTGCGTAAGGGTAGTCATCTAGAGTTATCACCTATCGTCTCCACCAGAAGAAGAAGTCATCGTTGTAGGGTGTTGGCACCCTACCTCCCCCTTGTCGCCTCATCACCTCGGTCCACCATGCCATGGCTAGATCACGAGGTCCACACGGAATAATCTCAACTCTATGTCCCAAGCCTGGAACCTTCTCGAAGAAAAAGATACACATGATAGAATCAAACCTGACGTTTTTATTACTACCTTGTTTGCATTCTGTCAATTGGCTCTTCATGTTAGCTAGCAGTGAAGTGCACTAGTCATACATCGTGGGTCTCAAGCACTCCACTGAGTAGAACATAAGTGGCCTCGATGCCTGGTGCAAAGAGGTCAATTATGTGATCCATGTCAAAATGAGGACAAAAATCTCGAGACTAAGATTGTTTATCACTCTAATGGTGATTTGACTCCCGACCTTCTTGGTCCCTACAATGCAATGAGTGTCTATCTATTCCTCAATTTTCATACCGCTCCCAACTCCCGGGCCTTTGAGGTTGACCACCTCACCCTGACGTGACAATATCGTCATGAAATAAATTTCCTCGACTTCAATCCTTAATGGTTGTCCATCAAGGTTGAAGCTCTCACTATCTGGATCCTAGTAATCCATAAGCAAATATAGCAATCTCACTTGGGCCCTCATACCTTTGATATCCAAAAACTTATATAGCTTGCATATTTTCAAAGCCATTTGGGCCCTTGGATCTCTCTCCACTGCAGCATCTACCTCCTCATGTTCTCTTTCTCTCCACTCTAGCACCATCTTGCAAGAGACAAACCCTTTTTTGAGTTAGAAACCACTAAAAAACATTATTTATGGACATATACCCAGGTTTAGTGTTCACAGTCGCATATACAGTTGATTATACGCTGGATGTCTTTTAAACAGCTGTGTATATGCAACCCGATGAACTATAGCCTGCGTACACCTAAAGTTTCAATTTGTGCCCTAAATAACTCAAAAAATGGAACCTAATTACAAAATCTAATCCATTGAAAAGAAAGAGGAGAGGAATATGAGTTACATGGTCCAGACGGTCATCGATTATGTCGCTCGTATCTCCTGCAATCACCAGTTGAAGTTCGGAGGCAATTTGGTCCAAAATCCACTATTTGGGTAAAAAATACAAATGGTATAATAAATTTGGTTTTTTTCACTATTTATAGAAAAAACTTTACCCACTTTGCATAGTTTTAGACAATATTTTGACCTAATGGTCTAATACGACAGTGGATTGAGTTGGTTTTTGTAGTTTTATCAAGTGATTCTTATGGTGTTCAGCTCCATGACGCTCGTTTGTAACTTTGGACGGGTATTTTTGTTACCCAACATATAGGATAGGTATCCAATCCATCATGCACACTTGCATCGTCCTATGACTTCCACTCATATGCCTTAGGCACAAACCCATTTTATAGAAACACAAAACCTTCTATCTACAACTAGAAGTGTCGTTATAGAATGGTAGAGACTTACCAAACATGGGTACCCTAGTTAGATCCTCTGCTTCATTTGCTGCCCATGCAGATATTTTTCCGTTGGACCGGGAGTCCCTTATAGCTAATACATGAATTTATGTTGAACCTCATTTCTTACTCATAAACATGTTGAACTATACCTAGAGGACTCCCAAGCGAGTTTGATTGAGCTCTTTTCCGACTCATTTTCAAAAAGCGAAAAGATTGCTGAGTGAACTTGTCTCTTTCACACTCGTAAATTGGATTTGAAAGGGTGTCTGTTTGGTGCAAGTTTATCCCTTTTTCAAACCAAGTAGACTAAGATTGCGAAAAAGGATAGTTTTTTGTGTTAAGTTGTAATTGCATCTCATGCCCTTGCTTGCATTATTGAGCCTATTGTCAGTTATCGCTTTTGCGTTATAAGTCGTTCACCTCAACAGTTTTCATTCTCAACCAAACAGAGTGTTGTTTATATCATTTGCAGCTTGACACCTTATACCCAAGAGGAAACATTCCCCCAAGTGTCCATCTCCCGCATGCACCTCCTTGCATTGAGCATAGGTATGTTCCACTGCTGGAACTAGTTTTGATTACTTGCGACACTCATTTCCTCCTCTGTATCATAGAATTAATTTAACTATGAAAAAACAAAAAAAGACGGGCAGGAAGGGAATATTATCTTATAATGGCAGCAGTCGTGTCACCTTTGAACATAGCACAAAATTTTTGGGTCCACTTTTCATCAAATTTTTTGTGTTTATCATGACCTTAGGAAGCTAAACTTGTTACAGAGAGTTTACTCTCCCGACTGGTTACTCTTCCAGTCCCTATGGAGATTTTGATTGATGCATCCTGCATCTCAAAGTTTCATCATTGAGTCTATGTTTCCATAGTCATCCATATGTCTCATTATCTTCTTCAAAGGATGTCTATCAACATGTGTCAGGCACTCCTCAGAACTCTTGAATTTCCATGTCGGTCATACCCTCAGTGTGTCTCAGAATCACATGAAATTGTATTCCTATTGCACACCCTGGTCCTACTTTCCCCATTGGTAGGTAACCTTGAACCCAACAATCGACATTTCATCATTGGTCGTTGACTGGGTGGTTTCCCTTGTGTTCTACGACAAGACATATATTCACACATTGGGATTCATGCAGTTCATTGAATGCCATTAGCCCTATTGGTGTTTTCCTCGCCTTTGTAAGTAATTTCCCTTATTGGTTTCTATTCAAAGGGTCTTTTTCATGTACTTCTTGCACCTGGCACACGCGAAAGACACACAGGGTTGTTGGTTCATGAAAATATTCTTCGTCTAATTTCCTCCAAATCATCAAGCTCCTGCTTTGTACCTCGTGCTAAATGATGAGAGATGCCTTAATTCTCTCCTTTCAGCGGGTCTCCTTCCATCGACTTCATCTCATTTATTCTGGAGACGAGACCTAGAGTCCTATGAGTACCTAGAGGCTTGCAGTCATTAGTGGCAGGTGCTATCGCCATAAATAGTTGGGAATAAATCAATGTCTCTTGATCGAAGGATTCTTCAAGTGCTCGACCTCGACTCCTTTATTCACACTTGTAAGAATGTACTCATTGCCTTGATACCTACTTTCATCATCGGTAGGTTGTCTCGCGTTTGTTAAAGGTATACCTCAATAACCAGTAATCAAATGAAGTCTCATTATGTTCGACCTCAACTCCTTTATTCACACGATGTAGACTTGCACCTTTGGCAGATTGTGTAGAATACTTGAAGACATTAGTTTATAGTTGCACCTTTCCTGAGTTGTTGCTACATTTCATTGGACCAATACCTATGTGACTTCAGTGATCATGGGAGATCAGATTGTACTCCATTGTATATAGATATCTTTAGATTGATTTTGAGATTGGTTTTACTAGGCCTTGTTCGTGACTATGACAGCCTTTGGCATGTAGCCACCTTTTTATTACCTATTCATGGTCATGGACAACTGTTTGGTATATTTTCACATGGATCTGCAGTGTAATTAAAATTGGCAACCATAGATGCAAAGTCAGTACAGATTATAATGAGCAACTATTTCTTCAAGTTGGGTCCCCATTACTCCACTTATGGGTCTTATAATGTATTTTGGACATCACATATACTCCTCTGACCTCACACATTAGGGGGCATATGTTATAGAAATATTTGAATCACCCTATGCAAACTTTCATAGAAGTCCTTGTTCCATTTCCCTATGCAAACTTGAAGTCCATTTTTGCAAATCCCGTAGATAAAAACATTATTTTTCCACATATACATGCCCTACCTATAGTACAGTATGTGTATACGCAGGTTTCACCACTACAGCCTGTGTACATCAGGATTTGTGCCCAAAGTTAAAAAATACTGTCAGGTTTCCATGTCACGTCACGAGATCTATGATCCTTGGCCTTTCATATACTGGAAATGTTCTGACTCGAACCTTCAGTTCCAATTGAAGGCTACAAATGGGCCAAATCCAAGCTATGGAAAAGAGGAGAAGAATTCAACTTTGAGAGAAAAGTTACTCTGGATAAATTGTTCACCTCATATTGAGTATGCATCCCTTTATCCTGTTAAGTATGAACACATTGTCCAACCCCCAAGCTCTTCCCTACTTGATTGAGAATATCATTGTCTCTCTTATATGATCTTTCCTTTGGTGGAGGATTGAAGTGGTGGAGGCCTAGCTGGAAGGAACTTAGTTTCTCGGTTCTAAACCATGCCGACATGGAAGTTTGTAATTCATTCACTTTTGTTGATTACATTTAAGAGAAATACTATTTTATCATCCAATAAATATCTTTCAAATATATGAATTTTTATTCCATGGGCGTATTTGTTATGAATGTTAATGGATTATGCTATTGAATGTGATAACATTATATATTATCACCATATTCTTGTGTTTCTTGGTTGTTGAGGACAAGTTGCAGGTGTATTGCTTTGAGTCAAGTGCTCAACGGTGGACTTCATCGAACGTCTGGATGAGGTAGGCCTTTTATCTTGTCTTGCTAGCATATTTGTTTATATAGCATAGCTGATATTAGAGTTGATTTTTGTAGTCATTTCTGTATGTTTCGGTTTACCCCTAGCCATAGAGATATTTTCCTTGTAACAATTGTAAAGGCACTTTTGGATGCTTTTCTATTGCTTATAAACTATTTATTGAATTTTTCATATTTTAATAATTGTCTACACAACTTAAATGTAATGTTAGTGATCTCCTTGGTGACATTTAAAGTTTCAACAAAAGTTTCAAAAGGATATAAACTCTTCAAGATAATCACTACCAAATCTTGGAATTGTAGCAACTTATCATTTGTTATGGACAACTTTATTAACATCATAACCTATATATTCTTCAAGTGAAATACTTATTTCCCATTCTCATCATCAAAGTTTCTCCTACCCTTTCCTATGACCAATCATAACAATCCATTGCATTGGAATCTGGTAATCATACGTTGTTTCTAGACATTGAAATAGTGACCATTGGACTTCTTACTAGGGTTCAACAATATATACAAGAAATGCATTAGTTTTTCTCAACAAATAAATGCCAAGCACCAATGGAATAATTTAACTAATCCCAAGAAATCAAAATTCACCTCCAAAACTTAGTTGTATAGACACATTGCTATACCAGCCAACACTATACATGATGATGCCACATTGGCATCAATCCAACACCACCATTATCTTATTGGGTTCTAGTAGATTTTTTTTGTTTGTTTAATTGACTCTAGAAAACATTTTTTTGTGTAAAAAGTTCAACTAAAAATTCTGTTGAAATTCTAAATTAGAAACTTAGTGTCTTGAACTTCGGAAATTTTACGTCTTTCCTAGAGTTTCCTAGATACAGTCCCTAAGAATTTACATCCCTAGGGATGATATGAAATATAATTAAACAATAGCAACAGTAGATGATATTTCACTTCTTACCAACCCTAATCCACTAGGCAATTCAAGAGAAAAGATATCAAGTTTATGTTGATACTGAGAGGGGGGTGAATTAGTATCAAGTACAATTTAAAACCTTTTTCAAATTATACTTAAACCATTCAATTATATCCAATGAGAAATGAACAATAGTATAATAGTTACACCAATACACCATGCACAATATATGAGAAATAATCAATAGTTTTTGTTCAAGGGAAGTAATGACTTCCAAAGGTAGCTACAGCTTCCAAATGTAGAGGGAGGGATAAACCTCTAAGAGGAAGATACAATCCTCCAATATCAAGATATATTTGAACTCCCCATCCTTGCCCCTTCCTTCCACCCAAGAATATATGAGAGATAATAAAACTTTGCATTAAATCATCACCATCAACCAATCATCACATAGAACCTGATAATGCTTCCTGAGACTTCTTCAATTTCTGCAATTCTTCAATTCTTG
>ML797498.1:172438-187212 GCA_009831015.1 Picea engelmannii
AATTTCTGCAATTCTTCAATTCTTGGAGTACTCTGATCCTATAGATAATATTACTCAATGTATTCTCTGAAAATCCTCCAATTTTCACTCCTTGAATCCTCCCCAAAAAGAGGTTATAGAAAGAATGGTAGACTTTATTCAATGATGGTCTATTCATAAGACCCAACTTGTACAGCATGCCCCGCACTCAATATTTAACATCTTATTCTAAAACTCACACACAAGAAACTATAGTCCGTACTCTTTCCAATGGAAGTGGTCCCACTACATTTGGATTCTGTATGAAAAAGTTATGATTTTTTTACCTAGAACACATGTTTATTGACTAGCTTCAGGACTGGTCACAAACTCTATCTTCCATAGAGTGTATCTCCATAATTGTAGCGAATCAAGAGCTGAAATTTTTACCAGAGGTACCTTGATATGTCTTCTCAATATCCTAGCGATTTCACCATTTGAATCGTTCTAGAAAAAAAATTATAGCAAAAATGGTAAGATGACCTAAAAATAACATACCTTAGAACACATCACCAAAAGACTTCATCCTCCCTTGAAATCCGGCCTTCTTTTCTTCTTATTACCTCTAAAATTTGACTTGTATCAAATGAATGTATAATGATGTTTATTTATACCATTTATGTAACTTCCTTTTAACATTAGGGCCGACCTGACACTTTCTTATTTTGTAATTATTTTCTTTAATTATTTTCAGGGCCTACATGTACTTCCTTCTTCAATTCACTTTGTCATCTTCAAAAATTCATTTCTCCTCAACCATGAGGATCCGCGTGACGTGCCACATACCACTAGAAACAACATGATGTATACTATCCATTCATGGGTGTTGTATATGCATGTGCATTGTCCTTCATGTCCAAATACCACAACAACCAATCTTCCAACAATCTCCCCCTTTGTAATTGATGGAAACACTCATACTCCCCCCATCATCATGATCCCAATTTCTCTCCCCCTTTGACATCAATGTCAAAGGTTAGGGTTGCTCCCCCTGAGTTTAATGGAAAAATGTAACTCTCTTCTTTGGGGTTGCTCCCCCTGAATATGTGGCACTCAATAATACTTCATCCTTATTTTTGGTCTTTGGGACTTTTTCTTCCTTGGAATACTTTTGTGTGGCTTTTGTCTTATCTCTCTTCTTCATGTCTAGGATGTATATGTTGTTCGGTCTTCTTGTTGCAGTTCCAACCAATCTTCCTGAGTTATTTTCTCTGATTTTACATTTTCAGGAGTCAAACGTAAGAGTGTATCCTTGATCACATATTTTGCTGACACTGAGGAGATTATGCTTCAAATATTCAACCAATAGGACTTTTCCTTCTTTTACATTTTCACTTCCAATCTTTACAGTTCCTTTTCCAAGTATTTTGGTAGATGAGTCATCTCCAAATGCAACATTTCCATCCTTTTTCTTCAAGCTGACAAATTTTCTTTGATCTCCGGTCATATGAGATGAGCACCCACTGTCTATGAACCATTCATATTCTTCTTTACATTCTTTAGCGACTAATGCTATTCGAAAATTTTCATTGTGTGGAATTTCTTTCCTTTTCCATGATGTAGTTGGTATGCAGACATTTGGCATATGATTATCTTCCTGCATCTCTCTTGGATCTCGTGCTTTGTGACCAAGATTATTGCACTTGTAACATACAATATTTTGATCCATTAATGGGTCAAATGGATTATAATTTCTGTTGAAAGGTCTNTCATTGATTCTACAATTGATTGCCTTGTGTCCAAAATTTCCACAAGTATAACAATGTCCAAGAAAGAAATTTTGATACCTAGGTGTAAGTGATCTTCTTTGTGGTGTGGTCCATCTGGGTTCACGATCTATTATTTTGTAGTTTCCTTCATAATGATTACTTTCATACCTGATGGGAGAGGATCTTCTTGATGTCTCATTCCTTCTGAATTCTATTTTTCTATCTTGTTGTTCAACTCATTCTAGAGTGTTGGTTTCATCATTTTCAACTTCCTTCTCTTGTTTTGTTGTCTTCAAACTGTCATTGTATCCTAGTCCTGTCTTGTCGTTTGGATATCTTTGACTGCTAAGGATCTCATCTAATTTTTCAGTGCTTTTTTCGAACTTCTTCAACCTTTTTGTTGTCAATAGTAGCTCCCCTTTTGTGTGATCCAATTCTGCTTTCAATTTCTCATAATCTTCTAATTGTTCCTTCAAGCTATTAATGGTCTTTTCAAGTTTGTAATTCTCTTCTTCACAACTATTCAATTCACCTTTTAGTATTATGTTTGTGTTTCTAAGCTTGCTATTTTCAGTTTCAACACGCTTCAACTTTTCAATATTCTCATCTTCTTGTTGAATCATTTCTACTTCACGATTTTCTTCTTCTTCATTGTCATCTCTTTCAATCCTTGGATGAGAACATTCAAATTCAACATGTCCTACTCCTTCACAATTAAAGAAAAAGAACTGACCTCTATTTTCTTCTTTGAAATCTGAGATGTTGTAATCTTTTTCAACTGCTTCTTCTTATTCTTCTTCTTCCCTTGCATAAAGGTCTTGTAGCTTGTCCCAAATCTCTTTTGTTGATGCACATGATCCCACCTTGGATTTCACTGAATCTGTCAATCCATCCAGGATGGTATCTATTGCCATTTTTTTGTTCCTTTTTGCTTCCTTCTGAGCTGCAGTCTTTGGTTTCTTCAAAGCACTATATCCTGAAGCAACTGAGAACCAAATATCTACCCCAAGAGCTTTCAAGTAAGTTTCCATTCTATTTTTCCAGTATTCAAAATTTCTTCCATCAAATGGTGGAATCCCATTTGGAATGGTGTCTTCCATTTCTGCATAGGATATTCCTTCCAGTGGTTAAACTGTACTAAAGGTAACCCGCTCTGATACCAATTATTGATACTGAGAGGGGGGTGAATCAGTATCAATTACAATTTAAAACATTTTTCAACTTATACTTAAACCATTCAATTATATCCAATGAGCAATGAACAATAGTATAAGAGTTACACCACAATACACCATGCACAATATATGAGAAATAATCAATAGTTTTTGTTCAAGGGAAGTAATGACTTCCAAAGGTAGCTACAGCTTCCAAAGGTAGCTACAGCTTCCAAATGTAGAGGGAGGGATAAACGTCCAAGAAGAAGATACAATCCTCCAATATCAAGAGAGATTTGAACTCTCCATCCTTGCCCCTTCCTTCCACCCAATAATATATGAGAGATAATAAACTTTACATTAAATCATCACCATCAACCAATCATCACATAGAACCTAATAATGCTTCCTGAGACTTCTTCAATTTTTGCAATTCTTTAATTCTTGGAGTACTATGATCCTATATATAATATTACTCAATGTATTCTGTGAAACTCCTCCAATTTTCACTCCTTGAATCCTCCCCAAAAAGAGGTTATAGAAAGAATGGTAGACTTTATGCAATTCTGGTCTATTCATAAGACCCAACTTGTACAGAATGCCCCATGCTCAATATTTAACATCCAATTCTGAAACTCACACACAAGAAACTAAAGTCCGTACTCTTTCCAATGGAAGTGATCCCACTGCATTTGGATTCTGTATGAAAAATTTATGACTTTTTTACCCGGAACACCTGTTTATTGACTAACTTCAGGACTGGTCACAAACCCTATATTCCATAGAGTGTATCTCCATAATTATAGCGAATCAAGAGCTAAAAATTTTACCAGAGGTACCTTGATATGTCTTCTCAATACCATAGCGATTTCACCATATGAATCTTTCTAGAAAAAAAGTTATAGCAAAAATGGTAATATGACCTGAAAATAACATACCTTAGAACACATCACCAAAAGACTTCATCCTCCCTTGAAATCCGGCCTTCTTTTCTTCTTATTACCTCTGAAATTCTACTTGTATCAAATGAATGTATAATGATGTTTATTTATACCATTTATGTCACTTCCTTTTAACATTAGGGCCGACCTGAAAATTTCTTATTTTGTAATTATTTTCTTTAATTATTTTCAGGGCCTACATGTACTTCCTTCTTCAATTCACTTTGTCATCTTCAAAAATTCATTTCTCCTCAACCATGAGGATCCATGTGACGTGCCACATACCACCGGAAACAACATGATGTATACTATCCATTCATGGGTTTTGTATGTGGATGTGCATTGTTCTTCATGTCCAAATACCTTTATCAATCTTGCGGTCCAAAACCCATGACTAGGGTTGACATCAATGACAACAACCAATCTTCCAACAGTTTATGCCACAAGTTTCAACATTCTAGGGAAATATTATCATGCATAAACTAGATCTGAAAGTCACTTTCTGTTATTGATGGTGTTATAGGGCATACAAGAAAACAGGTTTTTGTCATATCTATCTTCATTGGGTGAGGTAAGTTTAGGTAGGATAGAGGAAAGTGAGACATCTAGTAGGTCTAACAGGCGGAGATCAACTAGAAGTGAGAAGATCATAAGAAAATTCCATAAACTCATGGAATTTTTTCTTGTGAAAGGGGGATCATGTTCTTATGATCATGAGAGCATAGAAAACATTGAGGTGCCCTTGAGGTACAAATGTATAGTGAAACGATAGATACCCAAGGATCTTCCTGAAATAAACATTGATTTTTGTGTAAACGAAAGGATAGACCGGATTGCTCCATCGTCATTACATGGTTTGGGGCTATTTTCCATGGATGGCATAAAGATCTGTTATGATGAATTAATTGAATTGATGGAGTACGTTGGACCCTGTTATATCTACAAATATTGGATACGAATAGTCCAATATACAAAAAGTATGTGAAGATATGGCTTGGCTGCAAATTATATACAGCTAAAAGACAATAATCAAAATAAAGGAGAAACTATCTATATTGACGGAAGGCCAAAAGCAGTGGGGAATATTTCAAGGTTTATAAATAGTACACAACCTGCAACCACAAATAAGCGACCCAATTGCATATTTGAGGGGTGTGAAGGAAATTGTGTATTCATATGTGCAATAAAATCAATAGTTGCGGGGGAACAGTTATTGATTGATTACAATTTGAATTGAATAGATACAAACATTGCTAATATGGGGGCGGTACGTATACTAATTTACCCAACCTGTAAGCAATGACTCTTATATTTGATGATTTTCATTATGTTCTTTACGGTGTTAACCCATTTGAAGAGCTTTGGTATGTTTACTCAATGTGGCCTATTTTTGTTATCAACAATAACATTCCTCCTTGGATGTCAATAAAAAGGGAGGATTTCTCATACATTTGAATTTATTTCTCATGATAATGATCACGGTTCTAATTTTATTTTAATGTGGCAGGATGATCATTGTAAATCAAAAGCGACCTCAGAACAGGTAAACGAACAACAATTTTCGAATTGCGTTTAATGTGCATTTTATTTCTATGGTGATCAGTTATTTTATTTGTTTACATAATTGAATTATAATTTATTTTGTTGAATATGTAGTTGGCGGTCCACGATGTTGATGATGATTCGCTTGGAAAAAGGGATTAGTATGAATCCCCCAACCCTATGGTTTTAATTTTAAAAAAAGATCAATAAAGAAAAAAAGGAACTAGCTCACTTGTTAGATATTCTAAATCAAACTCTTGAGGTCGAAGAAAGGATCAAAGAAGTTATGACAAGGCTTAAGACATATAAGGTAATAACCATAATTTCAAGTGGTTTTATTTTTGTGTCATAAGATCAATTATGAAAGCTTGATTTTTAACATTTACATTATCTAAATGAAAAAATGTTTTCTTTATTATATTGAGATTTTTGGATCTTGTTGACCCCGACATGCATGGTGTCGGTAGTAGTGGCATTGCACAGACGCCATAGGGTCCCAACGAAAGCCCTCGTAAACCTTCCAAGATGCATTTATTCATATCTCCATCTTCCACACCATTAGGTGGGAGCCACGACACACACACCGAGGAAGCGGCCAAATAGGTAGGCTCTAGAGGTGGTGACGGATATGAGGTTGATGATTTGACCAACTATATGGTTGCTTTTCCTAAAGCAATATGTGTGACCAGTAAGGGGACCCTTAAGGGAACATTTATGGTCAACGAGGAAGGGCTTCCATTAAATCAAGTTAAAGTCCCAAGTAATTTTTTAAAATTTTAATTGTTTCATGTTCTCTATGTAGACAAATATAAATCATCTAAATTATTATTTTTAAATTAACAATCGTATAATATTTTTGCGTGTAGGGAACAATGATTTTTATAAGTCCTTGGAGAATAATGCGTTATTGATTTTTGGGCCCACCATATGGGAGAGGTGGAATTCCCAAAATTCCAACCTCAAAAAAGAATTCATGGATTATCTTGAAAGCCTTTTTGGTGTAGACACAATTAATAAGACCTTGGCCACTGCCGCAGCTGGCCAATATTTAAAATATACGCAATAAATGTATAGGAAGAAATTGAAACAAAATAATAGGTACGAGCATCCTCTAATTATTCCAGAGAGGGAGTGGAAGGCCCTCATTGAGGACGCAAAAGAGAAGAAATTGACAAATTAAGGAAAAACACCCTCTGGTCCGAGAAGGTAAATTACAATTTCAATTCAATACCTTCAATTTCTTTTAGATGTAAATAAAAGTGTGGAATATATTAACATACTTGAAACTTTTGATGATAGGTTGACTAACACATCAAAGAAAACAAAAGCAAGGCTTTCCAAATGTGGCCAACGCAAGCTAGGCCAATGCGGCTACTTGAAGTTGCAGTCACGAATTGTAAGTACCCAAATATCTTATTTGTATCGCCTTCAAACTTTCAAGTAATTGCAGTGAATAACATTAAAAAAGAATACTCTTATGCAATACAGGGTGACGAGTTCGGTACTGAAACCGCGGAGGAATACCTCCAGCTTGGTTACAAGTACGGCTATAAAGTTGTAGTTGAAAAATGGAAAATCTTGGGGAAGTTACCAAGAACCACTTTGCAAGATAAGGTAAATAAAATTCAATCCATATTAACCTTTATTATTAATATAATACAATCATGTTTGATATCATCAATAAATTTAATGTGTTACAACTTTTTTTTAATCAAGGGAGCATCAATGTCAACCAACACACTAGTATTGGAGAGTAGTGTGTTGATAGCGGTTTGTAAACAGAATATGGTTCTCCCGTGCAGTCCCATTCCACTAGGGTGCGACCCCACGATGGTGCTATGACCGAGGTACATGACGGTAATATGGTTGTATTTTAATCATATACTTAATAATTTCATAGTTATACATTTTATACTTCTATTTTTTTTTACTTATAGATTTATGATTGTCCTTATGAAGTTTGTGGTATCAATGGCAGAGAATGTTGTACTTGAGGGTTGTATAGTTGAAGAGGAGAATGGGAGGGAAACTATTCCAACGGTGCTAACCAGTGCACTGGGTAAATAATGGCATTGCAAGTGTTTTTTTTAATATTATTGGACTATTTCAATGATATTTAAAAACTCGCCATCTAAATTTTATATTTTTTTCTTTTATAGGTGATGCCTCATCATAGCTACCTCCATTACCCCGTGATTACCCCACGACTAGGCGTGCTCTACGTGAGAGAACACAATCACAATAAGATTTTGAAGAGCACCTAGAGAACGAAGACATAGATATTGATGAAATGCTTAGGAATTTTAGACCTAAGAAGAAGAGGCCAGCTAAAACTAAATGATGATGTACAATATTTTAATATCTATTTATAAAATCTATTTACTATGAAATAATTTTTTGTACTTGTTGGGTCGCCAAAATTTCATTCTTTTACCAACCTTTACTTCACTTTTCACCATATTCCACTTTCCAGCGGCCTTACATTAAGACCATCTTCATGATTACATATGAGTTTAGACCTATTATTTTCCAAAACATTCATTTTAGTATTTTGAGTGAGTTTATGATTAAATATTGCAAAAATAACATGTTTTCACTTATATATCAAAGTGATATGAGTTCTATGATGTTTACAGGTGCATTTTAATACTCCAACCAAGTCGTGATGGAATAGAATAAATCCTCTTTTCACATCAATTTCCATTCTCTAGTTTTAGATGTAAAGTTCTTTAGTGTAGTGTATGATGTTAAGGAATAGTTATTACTTTTATCTTAGGAGAATTGAGCTCACTCCAAATGGATCAAGGAAACATTTTATTTCATTGTAAACAGTTGTGAATATTGGTATGTATATATGTTTGTTTTTTCTATAAATATTTCAATAGATTTATATGTTGGCTATTGGGGAATTGAGAGTGATGTGAGTGGGGAGGGGCATAAGAGATTCTGCCTTCATGTGGTTGGATTTTTTCAGTAGAGAATAATCTATTGGAGTCGTTTAATCTTGGATCAAACATCCCTCGATCCAACGAAGCAACAACAAAGTCAATGTTGACTTCGTTGTTGCGACTTCAAATCAAGGAAGGAAGTTTGATCAAATATTAGACGCATGGATCCAATAAATTATTCTCGAAACCAAGAGGAGCTCATTCAGGTATGTTCTAACACTCTCATAAAAATGCATCTTAGAGTAAATAATGCGCTACAAATATGACTTGTATTGATTTTGTAGATATTTATTGGGGTTGAATGATTTTGGCACGTACTTTAAGATCTTTCTTCTTTGAGTGAGGGAAGCTTAAGACAAACAGAGGTTCATACAGCTGAAGAGAAACATGTGGGGGAAACCATTCCAACTATGTCGACCAGTTCATCAGATCAAGTGTGATTGCTCCTTTCAGCATAGTTTATATAGCCATCAATTTTGGTTATGTTTAATGTTTATGAATTGTTATGTGATTATTTATTAATGCAAGGTTTTCTATGTGATAATTTATTGAGATATATCATTTGTTTAGTACTTGTTATGTTCTCGCCTTGCATCTAGTAATGGTAGATATGAGTCCATTTATATTGAGTGAAAGAAACCTTCGCTTCCTGTAGGGATTGATGAAGTGTTAGTTCATGCATCTACTGCTAGGGAATACATTGGAATGGATATTACTCTCACCACTAATCTCAAGAGAATGCAAAGGCTTCATGAATATTGTAAAGACATTGTGATAAAAAAAATGTACTTTGCAACAAGATGTTGAAGAATCGACATTCAATATTGAACATATTGCCATGAAGAATACTTCATACCATGTAAAGATTTTTATGAATCAACGTTGAAGGTTGATAGGATTAATGGTATAAATATGATTTGCTTTAGTGTGTATATTTTGAAGGACTCTTTGAGGAAGAGAAAGAAAGACAACTTTTTATGTGAGAGTCATCACAATAGTTTAATTTTTTTTTGGTTTACTTTAAGTTTAAAAAATTTGGATTCACAAGCTCATTGTCATTGGTTCTCACCCACTCTCACTTCTTAAATCCCTCACATTTTGATGTATTCTCACTTTCAAAATAAATTGTGTTTCTTCACCTTCATTATGTAGGTACATTTTCTAGAAATGCATGTTAAGAAATTTTCCATTTTTTTCATTTCAAACCTATATGTGCATTTTGGTTAACAGATCAGCAAGAAACAATATGGTTATTTAAATTGTTCACTCTCTTATCATGTCAAAATCATGTCCTTTCACTTCCAGCAGTCCTGTAAGAACATTTTTTAATCCTTTAGTAGTGCACCATTAGCGTCGGTAGCCTTTTTGCAGACTTAGTAAAATCAATATGGACATCATATCTGATCACCCAGCTTACAACATGTTGAAATATGATATTTCCTATGAGACTTGGGTGGCTGCAAAGAAGGAATGCCCTAACACTTGTGGGTTCATTTGGCATTGGGATAGAACCTTTACATTGTTGATCCTTCACTTTTGTTGAGCGCCCTCCCCCCATGTACACATGCTTTATATAGATCTATCCATTTCAACAATTATGATAAAGCATCATGTTTGGAGCTTGGTGTATGGGTTCCCTCACTTACATGGCCACTTTTGGCACATGGAGTTATTATTGACATGTTTGACTTCTATGTCTAATTGGAGCTAACTCTGTGCTTAGACCTCATTTCAAGGGCCTTTCTATACTTACAATAGAAAAGATACCTAATGTGTGAGCCCAAAATATAGGAAATGATGATATTGATTCTTTTGAGGTGTTTGCACATGAGAAAAGGTGAAAATATGATACAACAATAAATCCAACAATAAATGAAGTAGGAAACACTCTTGATAACCTGTAAAAATGAGCAAGGCCTAGTAGTAGAAGGATGCGGTACTTCCCCTGGAAAGTGTAATGAAGAACAGGGCTCTAATTATGAGAGACTCTGTGTCTTGGAATGAGATTTTTACTTGATCTAAATGTTGAGGGGAGTAAGGGTTGTTTCGAACTCGTGCTAACCTTAACATCGACAGTCACAGTCCAAGGGTACATTCTTATAGCAACAAATTGAGTAGTAAGCAGCTTGGAGATAAAAACATTTAGTCAATGCTTCATTAGTGAACCTTTTTGTGTTATGAAGCAAGGCAACTCCTTGTCATTGTTAAAGGATTATGAGAATAGGAAATTTTGAACATCAATGAGAGAAAAATTGCATTGTTATTCATTGGTCCATGTGATTAATATATCCCTGATTGAGAGATAATTATGGATCAACCTGTTTATGAATGTTTCACTTACATGTCCTCTAGCTCTTAATGATAACATACATTCCAATCAGTGTGGTTATGGAAAGCAATTGTATCTCACATCCTATCAAGCATTAAGAATATTATGCCCCAGTTTTAAACACTGGCAGGACTTTGCTATCAAGTGTTAAGAAAATATCTTTGAGTAACATTTTTGAGGATGTACCTAAAAATTTCCAAGAGGAATGTCGAGATATAAATACCTTCTGATGTTACAACTAAGGATACAAGAGATCTTATATGTGATGATGTATCCTTGTCTTTCCCTCATGATTACAAATCCGAAGAAGAATTAGATGAAGAACATGAAGAAGATTATGCCTATAAGTGTTTGGAAAGTGATGATTGTATTGAGAGATTGGTTCAAGTTCATCTTCAAAACCAACAAAGTTTTGAGGCTTAGCTCAGAACAAATAATGGGAAGTCCTTTGTAGATGCTCGTGGTTCAAGATTACAGTTAGAAAACTATTTATACCCTACCATTGATAATAAGCATATTGATTGTGAGTAGATTTTTGTTTTGGTAAAAATATAATAATGATAATTGGATACCAATAACACATTGAAGAAGAAACATTGGTTGAAATCTCACAAGGGGAGATGGAAATATAATCATTTTCTAGCAATAAAGAAAAAGAAGAAAATGTTGTTGAAATTGACTCAAACCCTCATAGTTCTTGTTTCCCTATCATCTATAGTGACATTGAAATATAAAAACAAGAAAGGAGCAAAGTTGTGACTATTAACAAAATGGATGAAGTAATCCATTCTCCTCACGGGCTTGCATTCATCATGGACAAATTTTCAATTTTTAGTAAGGAAGAAAACTCTAGATATAATGACTTGTACATTAAATCATAATTTGTTGCTGGAAAAAGAGTGATGAGAAGGAGCAAAAAAAAGTCTTGCAATACCATCCCTTGACTAATATTATTGAAATGGATCAAATAAATATAATAGGGTTCAATATAATATCATGGTCTGAGTCTTTTCATCAACATAGGTAAATCACATAGAGATGTTATTATATTGAGATTTGGATGGACCAAGTTATCAGAAATGCATCATTGTGCCACCAGAAGGATATATGCCCATCTCTCATAAGCGTAATGAATGAAATACTAGATTCTCATTGGTAGTTGTTCAACATTTATTTATTATGGTAAAGAATGAAGAACCGGGGTAAATCTCATGGGCTCTGTTAGATATTTTCTTGTCTTTATTGGATTTATGACTTCTTTAGTCTATTTTGTTTTAATGACTAGAGGTAGGACAGCTAAAGATTGTACATAATAATCTCAATCTCGAGCACTTTAGTGTTTACAACATTTTTTTATTGTTTTTGAAGCAATGAAACGGGAGAGGTTGGTTTCAGGATTAAAATGACTCCATTCTTGAGAAGAAAAGTCACAGGTCTATGGTTCTTGATGCTTTTCAGAAAAGCATCATCCCTAGGTAGGAGCTATATGTTGTAACTCCAAATGTTCACCTTCAGTCTTGGGCCTTTGATAACCTTTATGTACCAACTTCATCTAACATATGCCAATTTTTTGATTGATTTCCAAAGTTATTTAGACAATGGATTCATGTACTACATTTTATCTTCATCATTCAAAATGGAATTGATTAGAGGATGGTCATAGGGTTCAATATTCCAATGCAAACAAACACATAAAATATTTAAAATGAGAGGAGTTTAGAGCAAGGTCATTTCAAATAGAACTTATTTGGGTTACTCAATCAATTCCATGATTTTTCCTCCAAAATCATGTATGCCATTGATGGGGATTTGGCCATAAGGCCACGTGGATCATTGGAATTCATTTTGGAGGAAAATGGAGTGTTAAAATTCCTACACTTGTGTTTCCAAAAATGGGTGACAATCATCAATCAAGGGGCCAAATGGATACATGGAGAGCACAACATATGAAATTTTTTCAGTGCTTGCATATCCATTTTCTTGGTCATAGTAGTGGTGTTGCAGAAAGGAGGCTCATTAATTTTGTGAATTTTTTTTTTTTAAACACCTACAGGTCATCGGTCTTTTGACATCCCTAGTGTCACTGATATATAGCATACACGTCAGAAGACCGATGTTACCTTCCTTTGGTCTCTGACATTCCTAGCATTGTTGTCATGGTGTCAACGTTAATGATGTAGCATCCATGTTGGAATATTGACGCCATATTATGTCAGTTGTCTGACATTCCTAGCGTCGTTGTCATGGTGTCAACGTCGCAAGTGAAACATCATTGATATAGCGTAGACGTCGGAATATTGGCATTACCTTCCCTCGGTCTTTTGATGTGCCTAGTGTCATTTTCATGGCATCAACGTTGCAGGTGAGACGTCACTGATATAGCATACGCGTCGGACAAACGACGTTCTTGGAGTCACGGGTGCGACGTCTCGGTGTCGTTGTAGGGACGTCCATAGTGGGCTTGGATAGTGAAGTCCGAGACGACACACATCTGCATGAAATGTTGCAACAAAGACGATATTTGTGTCGTCAAAAAAACAACGTCGTGTGAAACGACGTTTTATGGGGTCCGATATTTATCAATCTCCCGACAATATAAAGTGGAAATTGCTACAAAAATGTCGTCGGAATTTGACCCAAATGTATTAGTGACCCTATCTTTTTTTTTCATATTGGCATAATATTGGACTATAGTTCTTATTTTAGAGTTTTTGTATGGTATCCATGTGTTGCATTTTGAGAAATTGAGACTTATATTGTTGGTCAAAAATAATTTTTTCATGCCATATTAAAGAAATTTTTGTACCTCTACTTTCTACTTTCTTCCTTGACTTTGCACTGGTTATCCATCCAAGGACCTCTTCCCTTGATTCCTCGAACTAGTATAGGAGGTCTTGAACATTAGTATCATCACTTCCTATATTAGTAGCTTCTTGGGTTTCTTCCATGACCATTGCAATATTGGAAGGAGGGATTTATTTTATGTTATATGTGGTAGGAATATGTGGAGTTGTTAGCTCTTGTGCCACCTGATATTTTGTCTTAGCCCTAAATTTTTTACCTTGAATATTCTTAGAACCTGATGAGCTCCTTTTTTAAAGCATGTGAGAGATTGAATAGGTTGATCCCGCCATTTCAAGTAAGGAAACAATAATCTCATCATCCAAGTCCCCTATTTTTTTAGTAGCTTCCTTTGATACTTCCTCTATTTTTTTCCTCTTCTGATTCTTCCTCACATTTTTATGGTCAGTGCTTGCTCTATCCATCATTTTCTACTTCTTTCTTAACTCCTCCAAGGGGGTGTACTTCTTCATTTCTGATAGATTCAACTTGCAAAGATGAAAAATCCTCGTCACTTTTTGTTAAGAATCCATCCCATGAAATTTGATGTGGTTTCTTGACCAAAGTATCACATATGCGTACCTTCACAAGCCCAAAGTATCACATATGCGTAACTATGACCCTGATGGCAGGGTAATCTATATTTGATTGTGTTACTAGTAGAAACTAAATGAATGATTTCGTTTATGAGGAAGAGGACTGGGCATAATTTCTATGAAATTCCAGTTCTGTGTAATAGAGTAAAATCCCTTTGGAAGAATCGATGGTAGAATCGATTTAAGGAAGAAAATGTTGGGAGGTGCGTTGATGGAATTTGTTCCAAAGGATATCCTTGTATTGCGATGTGTGTGGTAGGGATTCGATAAAGGGGAGCATTGAGAAGGGGAATGAGACCCAAATAAAAATCATGTTTAGGAAAAAAATGACCTATAGAAGAAAATGAAATTTGTTTACAGAGCCAGAACGTTGTGGAAATAAGGGTTATAGAAATAAATATCAATATTGGCGGAATTGCTCCTATGTTGGTTGGGGGATCTCCTATGTCACTCGCACTCATGTGGGCTCCTTCCTTCTCCTGTGGGATCCTTCCTTCTTTGTCTCTCGACCTCTATGCAGGCTCCTGATTCGTTGTTCCAACTTGTTGTCGATAGGGGTCGGTCGGGTTTTGTTTAGTGTGGGTTTTGAAATTTGGGTGCAGTATTGATCGTGGTCGGGGTTTTGTTTAGTCAGGGTTTTGAAATTTGGGCGTTGCACGGTTTTTCTCTGATGACCGAGGTTTTTTTTTGGTTTAT
>ML797498.1:187407-202308 GCA_009831015.1 Picea engelmannii
ATATAATAATATATTAAATATATTATTATAATTAATATATATTATATTGAGGGCATAATGGTTAAGAACATGAGTTTACTCCCTCTAGGTCACAGGTTTATGACGATATGATTACAATGACAATGAAGATGGCAGTGACGACGATGACGATGAAAATGGTGATGATGATGACAATGATGATGATGATGACGATGACAGTGATGATGATGATGATGACAATGATGTTGTCGATGATGATAATGAATGACAATGATGATGGAAATGATGATGATGTTGACAATGACCATGATGATGATGATGACAAAGATGATCATGAAGAGAATGATGATAAAAATGACAATGGAAATGATAATGACATTGATGATGATGATGACATTGATAATAACAATGATCATGCTAATGATGATGACACTGATAATGACAATGATCATGCTAATGATGACAATGATGACGATGATCATGATCATGATAATGAAAATGGAAGAAAATGATGATGAGAATGATGATGATCGCAATGATCGCAATGATGATGATGGCAATGACAATGACAATATTGATCATGATGATGGTGGAAATTATGACAATGATGATCATGATGATGACAATGACAATGATGATGATGATGATGATGATGATAATGAATATGATGAGGATGACGATGACAATGATGATTATGATGACAATGACAATCGAAATGATGATGATGATGATGAAAATTAAGAAAATGATTTCATGGGTGATTAGACACCACTAGAGCACTCATTGCATCGATTGTTATCATGTGAAAATGCAAGACCGGTTTTCATTTTCAAAGGATGCACCAGCATATATGAAGTTTTGAGCATCGTGGTATGATTAATTTGAGAGGTGGTGATTAGAATCCATGTTTTTTTCCTTTTGTTTTACATGTTGAGTGATATTCATCAATTTTTAGGCGTGTTTTGTTGTTTAGTTCATCTATTTGGATACAATGTTTCACGTGCTTACAACCTCTTCAAACATATCTCAGTTCAACACTAACCTCTAATTGTCTTTGATAGGGTGTTGAGTCTACAAAATTGTTCATATAACAATCAATTAGATATCCCTAATCATATAAAATTTTCATAGGCTTTTTAATGCATTTTGGAAATTATCCACATTGACAAGTTTTTTCAAAACAAGATCGGAAGCTCTATTCTTTTGAATTTCTTGAAAATGTAGAAGTTCCTTATAAAAAACTATAAATTTAAATTTGTTCTCCTCTTAGTAATATTTCCAACAACTATTCAGTTGCCTTGGACTAATTTCAAATTTGTGTTACACTCTTTTGAAATTAGTAGCTTACCCCATTTCCTTGCAGTCTTTGTAGGTGCAATTTCATGGTTGGAGACCAACCTCCACCACCAATGGAGGATTATCGAAGTATATATGGAAGAATTTTTGTATTGGGCACTAATTATACATCGATTGTAAGCACTCAACAACCTTCATATATATCTTATGTTGTTTCAATATTCATCTTCTATGTCTCCTTCAAAAAGACAATTGATCACCACTTTTACCCATTTTAATGTAATTTTCTATCTTAGAATCCATAAGGATCCAGAAATTTTCCACTAGCACAAAAATGTCAATAAAAAAATGATATGTGAATAAGGAGTAGGAATATTTTTCCATCATTTCCCCTAGGGGTCACTTTTTTTTTTCATTTTTAGGCTGCATTGAATAGTTTTTTGGTCCTATAAGAGGGATTTTCGAGTAATGTTACAAATTTGTTTGACTTCCTTGAGGTTTGTTCAAGTTTTGTTCCATACCTAAGGTCAAGACATTAATCAATATTTAAAACCCTTTTACTTCGACAATCGGGTCTAGTCGGGTCTAGCTCCTACTAAATTTTGTGCCCTCGATTTCAAGAAAGGGAATCTTGCAATTAAGGTTAATTTTAGAACAAACTACAAAATTGTCCTCAAGGATATATTTGTAGGTATAATCATTCCTACAAACCTTCATCTCAATTTATTTTATATCCCTCTTCCTTCATCGAATTATCTTCTTCCTTCATCAGGTTCCTTATTAGGTTCATCCTTGGCATTTGTCAACTAATGAACTTATGGAGCTATCCTTGTAACTATAGTCTTTATTGGCCTTCCTTTCCATGGGATTTTTAAAGCAAGTTGCAAGTAGATGGAAACCACAGAATCATGTAAATTTCCCACTAGTTTACAATAAAAGGCACAACACATACCCAATTGGTTGTTCTAGAAAACCCATGAAAATTGCCATTGGTTACTCAAGTGAATACATTATACCCAAGAGCACAACCATGACGATGGGTATATTGTTGGGAGTTCCATGTGTTAATACTAAAAATGGTTTTAGTCTAGCCAAGACTATGAAAGACAAAGGTCTGGTTTGGGATGCAATTGTTGGAAAAAATAAGCTCCACCCAACAAATATTGAAGATGGAAACTAGTGGTTTGCAAATTTAATTATAAATAGGCCCTTGACATATGTTCTTAGCATGAACAAGAGTAAAGAGTGTGATTTTCGTGTGTTTTCAAAACACAAAAACTTCTTTGGGATAGAAGTGAACTTTCAAGACAATGAACTTTGTTTTAGCCTCTTGTGCCAAGCAGCTTAAAACTTGTGTCACCCAATTTGTGTACTTTGAAAGAAAAATAGGGTTTATGGTTTACATGATGAATTGATGATGGAAACAAGTGGGTGTGTGAATCATATTTGAGTCTGAAAAACCTCCCATATCGTTAAGACATGTGAATAATTTATCCATGTCAAATTTCATTGCATACAGAAACAATTTGTGAAAATTTCAACGTTGGCCCCATTCATGACAGGTCACTAGTGTTGCCCATGTCTAGTCCCGGTACAATGTCTTTTCATTGTTCCTTTTTAAATTTGTTCGACGCACATGTTCCCACATCTAGCACTACAAGGACATGTAATAAAGTCGATAAACAAGTACTAGTTGATAAATTGCACAAGCTTCATCAGTTATTTCCTGTCTTTGTTTTTTGCTCTCATCTAAGTACTTATTTTCTCCATAAATTAAAGACTAATGGTATGAAATAATTATTTAAATACAAAATTTCATCTAGCACCTTATTCTTGCCACCAAATGCATGTAGACCAACTATAAACAAATGTATACTTCCTGTAAAAGATACCCAAAATACATATTACTTTAAATATTATAAAAAATAAAAAAATAAGTGATGGCTAACTACTTCCTCTAGGTAAATTTGTTGTTCCACTTCCATAGCTTCCTTAAAATGGTGCACAGTCTCTTCATGTGGGATGTTTGATATCAGTATTGGAGGCACGTTGATTTGAGGTTGTTCATAAAGAGTCCTTACGTAGATTGAGAACTAAATTCCTCAGTATGCCAAACTTTGCTTAAAACTCATCAATTTTATTTTTTTGTTGTACCAATAGACTCATTATTCTTGCATTTTTAGTTGCACACTACTTGTCATTACCATGGATACACACATGTGTTGCCTAAAGTGCTATATTATTGCTTTGAAGGGTGTCCCCGTGCCTTCGTAAAATCCTTATGATTTCCAATAGGTCCCTTGTATCCATGTGAATAGATAGCGCAAACATGAGAGATATGCAAAGAGGGCTAGATCCAAGGTTATAAAGAACTAGTTAGGCTGCAAACCAACCAACGAGCTTGATCCAAATTCTACCGAAAATAGAGCTAAAGAGACTCAAGAGAATGGACCAAGAGAAACGAACCCCAAGGCTTGATACTTAGCCTCCCAAGCCCCAAATCACAACTGTTGTCATTAAGATATAAGGCCCGAAACTGTAGACCTTGAAGGAGCCTGAAAAATGCTTCTAGAAGCCCACCATTAAGTGCCCATAACCAAGAATTGTTGATGTAAAGGGGAAAATACCAAGATTTGTTAAGCAGAAAAATAGAGCTCAAGGCATGGGAATTATCTTCCCAATCCCCATCTATCATTAAGAAAGAAAATAGAGCTAAAGGCTTGGGAATTGTCTTCCCAAGCCCCAACTCTGATAGTTGACACACAATAGAAGAACCCAAAGCCAGAACCAAATGAATAGACCTTGAAAATAGCTAGGAGAAACATTATAATGACTCAATGACAACCAAGGTAGCATAAATAGAATTACTTGAGAGACAAGGCCACCAATCTTCCAAAGAAACATGAAACCAGAGAATGAATAATTTAAAGTAGGAACCACTAACAATGCTACCACCACAAACAACCTAGGATTCAACCAAATCAGTTGAAAAATCCAAAGAAAATTATTGAAATTATCTCACATATCTCACGTATCCTTCCAACCCGTCGCTACTAATATCCCACCTCATATGCATGAGACAATAATGAGAGAAATATAATACAGGATGAGTGATAGAAATCTCATGTCACAACTCGTAGCTTGTATCCTTGCGTAATGATTTTGTGTGCTTGGATGTGAGGCCTTCACATGCCAATCCATATGGATCTTAACAACAATGCTAGATGTCTCAAAGGTTTGGTGTATCATAAACATTAGGGGATGTGGGTGAAGTTAGAAACCTCATTATTTAATAATGTTCCTTGCACTAGATGAGTGGTCTCATTCACTAATTGGTCATCCAACCCATTGTTTTATTTTAGCACATGATAAAATGATACCTTGGAAAACAATTGAGCTACTTTGTTGATCAAAGAAACAATGGAGGCCATCCTATAATCTCTTGGAGATATATGATGAATCGAGGTTAACTGCTATTGTTAAGCAATGTATAAGCTTCAAGTTGATTATTCGTTGAGACTCCAATACCCCAAGCAAGGGATGTTTATGGATTTCCTTCGAGGTCAAAGGTCCTAAGCACCTGCCACCTCAAAATCAACTTATTTGTTATAAGATATAGAGACAAACAATATCTTAATTAATGATTTAAAATTTTAATTTCATTCCTCTATATAAATGTTGCATTCATCTTTATTTCTAATTTATTTTATAATTTATGAAAATAAAATTATTTTTATATTTATTTATGTTCTTTTAAAAACTCGCCTACAACAAAGGGAACCCTTCTTTTCAAAAAAATGGGATTGATTAAACTTGTTGTTGGCTTACATGGGCTCACTTTTGTACATATTAAAAAAATTCAAAAAACAAATTATGATTAAAAAAAATTAATTTAAATTGAAGAAATTTAAGAAATTTGATTGAGTGTGGATTTACATCTTCACAATTTTGTACATATTAAAAAAAAATTCAAAATAAATTATGATTAAAAAATGTTGAAGAAAATTAGGGAAGAAAGATATAAATTTATGTGATTTGAAATGGTTTTCACCATCATAATCATTGAATTTGAATTTAGGTGGTTTGTATTTGTAGAAAGAAGCCCTAACACCCAATTATTGGTCCTAGTTTCATTTTTTATACAGATTTTGATGTCTATGAATGAAGTAATAACTAGCACAGCCGCAAAGTGGTTGGTGAACGTCGAAATAACATTGTTGGGTGATCCAATATGAAACGCACGGACAGAAATGCACTAACAGCTGAAACGCACATAGAGCTGAGGAAATCCAAAAATTAAATGTGGTAATTCCAAAGGTTAATCAGTTAAACATGGCAATCATATGGTGGTACAGTAATTTCTTAATATGATTAGGTAAATGTTAAAAAGTAAACACATTAAGTGATGCATTCAAAAATACAAGGAAGTTATGAAGAGTAAATCACATTCATTGATTTGGGAGGACGACTAAGAATATGCCAGCATCTTCAATTGTTAGCCATCAGATTAGAATTTTAGATTAAAAGGTGATTAATTGTGCCCATCTCCAATAGGTATACGCCTTTCAACGTAATAAAAAAATATGTCTTTATATTAAGTTTGTCGATATCACAATTATCGAAATCATAGTTAACATTAGGTGGATAGGCTGACATTTTAGTGATAACTCCTTTTCCAAGTCGCACAAGTGTGAAAATGATGGTTTTTTATTTGATTTTTTTTACATTCAAATCATTTTATTAAGTTTTTTTTATATGGAAGTTATTTTTCTATGACATGTTTTATTGTGTTATCTTTTTCAATTCAATTTTTTTAAAATTATAATTAAAACAATTTAATACAATATACTAAAAAAATTAATGTCATGCATGTTATAAAGATATGATATGTATTTTTAAATAAATTAATAGTTAAAAAAATAAATATTAAATAAGGGTTTTTAAGTTATTTTAGTACCTTTTTCTTTATATTTTAAAACAATTTTTATTGATTTTTTTATGGGAAAATTATTTTCACTTGACATGTTTCATGTTTGATATTTTATTCCATATTAATGTATTTGTTATCTTTTCTCAATTCAAAACATCTTAATACAATATAGTTTAAAAAAGGATAATGTCATTTTAATTATGTGTGTTATAAAAAGATGATGTGTGTTTCTAAATAAGTTAATTAGAAAAAATAAATATTAAATAAGAGTTTTTATTTATTTATTTTGGTACTTCTTTATATTTTAAAACAATTCTCAATGAATTTTAATGTTTTAATGTAAAAGTTATCTTTTAGAAAAAAAAAAAATATTAAATAAGAGTTTTTATTTATTTATTTTGATACTTCTTTATATTTTAAAACAATTATCAATGAATTTTAATGTAAAAGTTATCTTTCAACTACATGTTTCATAATTGTCATTTTGTTCCATATTAATGTTTTTTAATTTTTTTCAATTTTTTTCTTTAAAAATTATAATTAAAACATTCTAATACACAATACATTTTAGAAAATATAATATTAATATTATAAAGAAATACTGTATGTTTCTAAATAAGTTAATAATTTAAAAAATTATAATTAAAACATTCTAATACACAATACATTTTAGAAAATATAATATTAATATTATAAAGAAATAATGTATGTTTCTAAATAAGTTAATAATTTAAAAATATATATATAACTTTTAAGTACTAAATAAATTTATGAGTTGGTTCAATAGTTAATAATATATGTTTCTTTTCCCCCGGATGGGGTGTTAGTGCGGTCTTCGTGGCAAGGAACGGGAGAGGATACAAGCCACCGCAGCACGGAGCCACGTGATGGGCTTGTGCGGCAAGCCGCCACCCTCCCTGGTGTTTAATTGTCCATTACTACGCTGCAAGGAAGCATTTACGCAGCCCACTTCTCCCTCTTAACGAATCTTGAATGGCTCGGCTCATTATGTTTGTTATCTGTCCCCGTTTGTTGTTCGCAGGGCTCCTCCCTTCGCAGCATAGGCTGGACTCTGCTCGTCTCCTTTGGGTTGATGTCGTCCCTGCCACTCTCATGCACTGGGTGCCATTAGTCCCCTATGCCAGTTTCATTGGGCCCATAATGACTCGAGCAAGGGGAAGACCGAGGAGGGGCTCTCCCTGGAAGCCCCGTCGGCCCTCGGTCACGCCTCCTGACTCGCCCTCCAGTTGTTCTTCCCCCTGTCTTCAGTCTGAGTTTACCGCTGCTTCCTCGCCAATTTCGCAGAGCGCGCAATTCCACTCTTTGGCCATAATCCCCCGGTCGCTGATTTCACTCTTACGACCCTCTCAAGACCCCCTGGTGAATTCCTCTGCCCCCACGCCAACCTTTAGGCCTCCGAGCAACTTGAGATGCGACCCTCCTACACATGACACAACTAAACGGGCTGGACACCATTCCACGGACTCCTTCGACACGACGCATTTCAGAGATCGACTGATTGTATTGCACGACCTGGTCTTTGAACTCAGGCAGGAGGTGGTGGATCTTCATTTTCATTTACAAGCCACAGAAGAAAATGTGGCGAGCTTTCTCCAAATCCTCTCCTCCATGCATGCGGATCTCTCCTCGGACCCGGTCGAAACTACTCCAATGGAGGCACCTGCTGCTGCAACAGGTGAAGGTCTGAATAGGGCGCAGCGACCAACAGAAGAGGAACGGGAGAAGGATGAGCGAGGGAGAAACACTGAGGGAACCGCACGAGATGAGGAAGGGGAAAGGCTATGGGCAGACTAGCCGACGTATATTGAGGAAGAGCCTTGGACAGAGGACCTCCGAGCCACGTGGATCGGCTATCTGCCAGGTGTCTAGATCCTTAGTTTTTTTCAAGTCTCATCAGGCTCTTAGACTTAGATGATAATCAGTTTGAACATTGTCTTTTACTTTAACTTATGACATATTTGACATATGAGCTGGATGGCTGACTGGACTGGTTTCCCCTTTGTTGGGGAAGTCCAGTAAATGCAGCCGGTATATCTCTGTATTTTGCTACTCTACTTCAGCTTTAGCAGGCTCTTAATATGCATATACTTCTTATTTACAAAAAATAATATATGTTTCTTTTTATTCAGTGAGTGTTAGGGTTAGGGCTTCTGAGACATGCTTGTGAACCCCTGTGATTGTGTGCAAGCGCCATGTCCCCCTCTAATGGGGGGATCCACCCCTTGGGTCCTCATCCTCAGATCTACATGCCTTTCAGGCCCTGATCTCCTCCTACGCAAAGGTGCACAAGGCAGCTCCATCCCGTTTTGTCAAAAAATCGGGAGAAATTCCAAAGGTAGTTGTGCATTTTTCTTTGGCTCGGTCGCTAGCCCTCAGACTAGCTGATAAAGAATTGATAGGGTAGTTCACAGGATTCTGGCCCTCCCCAAAATCCATGCATCGCTGGTTGGAATTGAACTGGTGCAAATTGATCCAGGGGCAGATGTCTGTGGCCTTTTGTGGTAAGGGTTTCTTTGCTTTCTTATTTGAAAAAAAAAAAGATATGGATATGATTTTCCGAAGCGACCCATATTTCATGGGTGCTCGTGGAATGTATCTCAATAAATGGACTCATGGCTTCAACCCAGAAAATGATATCCCCTCAATAGATCATGTTTGGGTAAGATTGTCGTTCCTCCCATTACACTGCTGGAATGATGAAACCCTAAGAAATATTGGCAACTCACTAGGAAAATATATCATTCATGTTGAACCACGAGAGGGACTTCAAGCCTGTGCCAGAATCTATGTGGAGGTATATTTGGAAAAAAGCCTCCTAGAAGAAATACAACTGAATCTAGATAATTGGTCTTATATTCAACAAGTAGATTATGATCAAATCCCCTTCAAATGTAAAGCATGCCATGAATATGGACATTTCGCAAAAAATTGTCCTCGAGTCAAGGAAAATCAGGAACAAGATCTGAAACAAGATCATTGGAAACAACAAAAAAGGAAAAAAGCTACATGAAAAACCCCTCGAACCCTCCACAAGGACAAGGAGAAAAATATCCAAGCTCGAGAGAAAGGCCTCCAAGCTCCCCACATAAAGAAGAATCAAGTCATAACCGATATGTTGGACTACCAACAAAAGGTAATACGGAGGACCCCAGGGATCACCAAGAAGAAAATGGAAAAAAGAGACAAGAAGAAACAGAAGAGGAAGCTAGAAAAGGTAAAGAAAAAGAAATCTCGATAACAAGTGGGGAATCCACATCAAAATATCTACCAAACCTCTCCCCAGAGCCCCTAGAGTTTTCAGAAGATGAAATACATGGTACTTTTGATAGTGACACAGATCTAGAGGTCACCCAACTAACTACAACAAAAAAAACAAGAAGAAAATCTCATAGAAACAAAAGAGAATCGGTTGCAGACAGAGAAAAGGAGTTAGGCATTCAAAAAACAATAGAGGAAGTATTAAAAAAAGAAGGCAAATCCGGGAAAAATAAGTCCTCCCAACACAAGGGAGTAGAATCTAATCCCTCTAAAGGGGGGGCATCAAAACCCTCTGATAAATGATGAAAGTTGTTTCCTGGAACTGTGGAGGATTAGGGAGCAGGGATAAAAAAGAAAAAGTTTGAAAATTAAAAAAAAAAAAAAATAGAAAAACCCTCAATCCTCCTACTCCAGGAGAGGAAAATGAGGGATCTGGAAACCCTACAAGAATTGCAAAGAATATGGGAAAAAGGTGAAGGAAAAGCAATCAGTTCTAGAGGAGCCTCAGGAGGAATAGGTACAATCTGGAACGTGGAAGAATTCAAGCTAGAAGAGAAGTTGCAGTCCCAGTTTTGGTTGAAGGTATCCCTAACTAGGAAAGCTACAGGTATGTTATACTCCATCATAAATGTTTATATGCCAAATAATTATCTAGAAAAAGTGGAATGTTGGTGATCCCTTCAGGACCTAGCCATTGAAAATCCCTCTCAAAACTTGATTATTGTCGGGGACTTCAACACCACAAGATGATTAAAGGAAAAATGAGGGGGTACTATCGTGAGGGATCAATTCAGCCAAAAATGGATGATCTAATCTCGGATCTGGATCTCTTTGATGTCCCCCCTACTAAAGGTATGTACACTTGGAACAATAGAAGAGAAGGACCAAGCCACATTGTGGCTAGGCTGGATCGGTTTCTAATAAGCATCTCTTTTCTGGACCTCCCAGACAAAGCTTGTTCTTTGATTCTTCCATGGGAAGGATCAGATCATCGGCCTATTTATTTAATGTTTGAGACACAAAAAAATTGGGGTCTTATCCAGTTCAGATTCAACCCCTTATGGATGGATCGATCGGAGTTCCTTCTCTCTATCTCTCAAATCTGGAATCAGTGGATTATAGGTTCTCCAAACTATATCTGGGAGCAAAAGTTGAAGCTGGTGAAAGGATTTCTTAAAGAATGGGCAAAAACCTCCTCGAACCCAATCCAGAACAAGGTTAAAGAAAAAAATCTTCAGCTCGAAAAAATTCAAGAGGAAATGGAATCAAAAAAGGTTCAACAAAGTCATATAATGACTAAGCAAAAAATCCAGAAAGAGTACATTCAAGCGTTAAACGAAGAAGAAGTCATATGGAGATTAAAATCCAAAAGTCTTTGGTTGAAAGAAGGGGACCAAAATACCTCCTTCTTCCATAGACAATCAAAAGTCAAACTTTCGTCCAATCAAATATCTGAAATCAAAACTCTGGAAGGGGAAATTAAAAGGATTTCGACCAAATCAAACAACAAACTACTAATCATTTTCACAAGATGTACACTTCAAATGGAAGATCAGAGGAAGACCTCATTGACTCTCTTCTCAACCACATTCCAAGAAAAATTATGGATGAAGACAATCTAAATCTCAATCGGCAAATTGAAGAAGCAGAAATCCTTAAAGCAATCAATCAATTCAATGAAGATAAAGCTCTGGAGCCAGATGGTTTCACCCTTCATTTCTATAAAAAAATGTTGGCACATAATCAAGCAAGACTTCACCAGAATGATAAGATTCGCTCATAAATAAATAAAAAATGGGAGGATCCACCAACTCTTCCTTCTTAGCACTTATACCAAAAGAACATGGTGCATCTACATTGGATAGATTTAGACCCATTTCTCTCTGTAATACTTCTTATAAAATCATGGCCAAAATCATTTCTAATAGGTTGAATCCTTTTCTCAGATCTCTAATCCTTCCTAACCAAGGAGGATTTGTGGCAGGCCAACAAATTTGGGACAAATTTATTCTGGTGCAAAAAGAAATCCACTCCAGCAATTCTCGAGGGGAACCAGGTATGGAAATAAAATTGGATATGGAAAATGCATTTGATAGAGTAGAACATGATTTTATTTTCAAGGTTATGAAAAAGTTTGGGTTCAGTCAAGAATTTATATCATGGAAGGGAACTTGCATTACATCCCCTTGGATCACCCCCCTCTTAAATGGAAGACCAGCTCCCTTATTTAGGGCCTCCAGAGGACTAAGGCAGGGCTGCCCACTCTCCCCTCTTATGTATGTGATCATGGCAGAGACTCTTAACCAAACTTTGGAGCAAGAAAGCATCAATGGCTCAATTTCGAGAATCAAAATAGCTCAAGGTGTTAAACGAATCACTCACTCACAATTTGTTGATGATACGATCCTCTTGAGTGGAGCCTCAAAAATTATGGCCAGAAGACTAAACCAAATTCTAGACACATTTCTCTTAGTTTCAGGTGGGCTCCTCAACAAGACGAAATTTCAAATCTATGTATGGAATGTCTTAGCTAATATTAGAGCAGGGATCGCTCAAATTCTGGGCTTTGGCGTCTCTTTTGATTGGAAAACTTTCAAATATCTTGGACTACCTTTGTGCTTAAAATCGCTCCCTGGTGAGTATTGGCATCTCTCTCTTCAAAAAGTCAAGGAAAAGATGGAGTCTTGGGGGTCAATGTGGCTCAATCCAGTGGGGAGGGTGATCCTGATAAAATCAGTCCTATCCGCTATGCCCCTCTTTCAGTTATCCTCTCTCCTGGCCCCAAAGGGAGTTCTGAAAGATATGGCCCAGCTCATTCGCAAATTTCTTTAGCAAGGGGGGAAATCCAACTCCAAAAAATTCCACCTAGTGAATTGGGATACAATATCCTCACCCAAAAAAAGTGGGGAACTGGGAATCAGATATCCCAAAGTGGAAAATATAGCAATGGGCACCAAGCTTCTCTGGAGGATAGTGTCGGGAAAAAGGGAATGGTGGAAAATGGCTATAATTAAAAAATATAGGCTGGGAGGAAGAAAAATATGCATGGATAACACGCTTGATCCCCAACCTGGATCACAAATCTGGAAACTCATCAGAGTTGTTATTCCCTTCTTTAAGGAACATCTCTCGTGGATTCCAGGAAATGGAAAATTGATCAGGCTATGGCAAGACCCGATATTGGGAGTCGACCTCATCTCCCAAGAGGTAGAATTCAACGATCCGAAAAGATGGTTGATATCCGAACACAAATGCACTCTCTTTGACATCTCAACTTGGAACGAAAATGGTAGTTGGAAGGAGTGGAGCTTGGGAGGTGTCCCCGCTCACATGTCTAGTCAAGATCAAGCTCTGATTTCAACCCTCAAAGGAGCAGCTCCTATTCTCGGTGATATTCCAAACAGTCATGGCTGGGGAACAAATGGATACTCAATAAAAAAAAGGATACAACACTCTCTTCTCCTCTTTAAGGGTGATACAGAACTCATCAAATGGAAAAATGTTTGGAGCCAAGACTCTCTACCTAAAATAAACATATTTATTTGGTCCCTAGCACATGGAAAAATAATAACGGGCGAAAATATGATGAAAAGAGGTTTCCATGGTCCCTTCAACTGTCCCCTTTTCCAAACTAGTCAAGATACCATTTAACACCTCTTCTGGGACTGTGCAAGATACCAGATATAATAAATATGCAGAACAGAAATAAAATGCTAGAAATGGCAGAATAACAGTAATATATCCAGCATAATCTCCACAATAACACAGAAATGATATAAGAACAACAACAGAAATAGCACTTTGATTCAGAAAGAAATGTTCACAGGCCTCTTTGAGGGGGAAACCTCCAATCGAGCAGCGCTCTATGACAATAATCTCCAAGCCACGGTTTTCATACCCTCGACCCTTATTTATACTAAATATGTCTATCAAGAGAAGCATCTAGAGGAAGATCCTTCTAGAAGCAGAAGCTTCTATTGGGTCTTCTTACATCCACCTTATTCTATTTTATTGAAAGGCATTATTAATATTGACCTTTATTACATCCGAATATATTGATCTACCTATGTGCCGGTTAGGACCCTAACATGTCCGCCCCCTTAAAAACAGCCTTGTCCTCAAGGCTTGAGATGAGGAAACTGCTGCAGAATGGTAGCTGGTTCCCAAGTGGCATCTACTGGATTCGTATCTTTCCACTGGACTAGCACTTCCTTGATGGTTCTCTTATGCAGGAGACACTCACGCTAGTCTAAAACTGCTTCTAGTTGTAGCCAAATGGATCCTTCTTCAGCTAACTCGGGAAGGTTGGCTTGAATTTGGCACCTAGTTCCAATCACCTTCTTTAAGCATGAAACATGAAAAACTGGATGTAGCTTCGACTGACTAGGCAGAGCTAACTAATATGCGACTTGTCCCACACGCTTGAGAACTGTATAAGGACCACAAAATTTGGGCGCTAGCTTATGACAATGCTCGGCCTTGAGGGAAGTTTTCTTGTATGGTTGCGGTCCCAGAAACACCTGATCCCCTTCTGCAAATTGACATTCAGATCAACCTTGATCTGCTTGTTGATTCATACGATTTTGTGCCATGACCAAGTTCTCTTTAAGGGTACGAAGAATATCCTCTCGAGCTGTAAGTGTTTGGTCAACCGCCTAGACCTTCGAGGTACCCGGTAAGTATGAGAGAACTGAAGGTGGCTTATGTCCATATACTGCTTCAAAAGGAGTCATGCGCGTAGCTGTATGGTAGGAAGTGTTGTACCACCATTCGGCTAGGAGTAGCCATTAAGCGCACTAATGTTGTTTTTCAAAGGCAAAACACCTCAGATATGTTTCCAAACACTTGTTGACAAATTCTGTTTGACCATCAGTCTGGGGATGATAAGTTGTGCTGAGATGCAATTGGGTGCCCTAGAGCTTAAACAGTTCTTGCCAAAAATTGCTTGTGAAAGTTGGGTCACAATCAGAAACAATAGAGTGCGGCATGCCATGCAACTTGAAGACCTGGTCCATGAAAAGTTGAGCCACCGTGGATGCAGTAAATAGGTGTTGAAGAGCGTAGAAATGAGAATACTTGGAAAGGCGATCCACAACCACCATTATGACTGATTTATTCCCTGATTTGGGTAAGTCAGTAATAAAGTCCATAGAGATATCCTTCCAAATAGCCGGTGGAATCGGAAGCGGTTGTAGTGTGCCCGGAGAGTTGACTGTTTCTCCCTTGTTGCATTGACACACCTCACATTCAGCGACAAAATTACGGATGTCATGTTTCATACCATCCCAGAAAAAAGAACATTTGACTCTGTCATATGTTTTGGTGAACCCTGAGTGCCCCGCTGTGGGTGTAGCATGAAGCTCAGAAAGTACCGTGGATTTAAGATTTGATTGTTTACTTAAATACAAATGACCTTT
>ML797499.1:2978-14695 GCA_009831015.1 Picea engelmannii
AGCGAAGGATAATTTTTGCCCAGCCATCTACCTTAGTTATCTTTGCATTGATTGATTCATGGCTAAACGATTGGTCTTGCATTTTCTTGTGTTTGATTTCTTCCACGTTTTGGATGGTAAAACTCTGTGTTTTGATTGATGAATCCCAACGCCTTATCGGTAAATCTTAGCGTTTGATATGTTAATGTTTGTGCTTATTTATGTTGTGTCTGCGAATTTACTGTGCCTGTGATTGAATATTTGTTGACAGAGAATTGAATTTTTATTAAGGGCTGCGTTTTTCATAAGAGAATGGCTGCGTTTTTATTTTGAATGACAACGAACTCACCCAACAATTCTTGGCTGCGTTTTTCATAAGAGAGTGGCTGCGTTTTTATTTTGATTGACAGTGAATTCACCCAACAATTCTTCGTTGCATTTTTCATTAGAGAATGGCTACGTTTTTATTTTAAATGACAACGAACTCACCCAACAATTCTTGGCTGCATTTTTCATAAGAGAATGGCTGTGTTTTTATTTTGATTGACAACGAATTCACCCAACAATTATTGGCTGCGTTTTTCAGAAGAGATTGGCTGTGTTTTTATTTTGAATGACAACGAACTCACCCAACAATTCTTGGTTGCATTTTTCATAAGAGAATGGCTGCGTTTTTATTTTGATTGACAACGAATCCACCCAAAAATGTTTGGCTGCATTTTCATAAGATAATGGCTGCGTTTTTATTTTGAATGACAACCAACTCACCCAACAATTTTTGGCTGTGTTTTTCAAGAGAGAATGGCTGTGTTTTTATTTAGAATGAAACCGAATTCACCCAGAAATTTTGGCTGTGTTTTTCATAAGATAATGGCTGCGTTTTTATTTTGATTGACAACGAATCCACCCATAAATGTTTGGCTGCGTTTTCATAAGAGAATGACTGTGTTTTTATTTTGAATGACAACGAATTCACCCAACAATTTTTGGCTGCATTTTTCAAAAGAGAATGGTTGCGTTTTTATTTAGAATGACAACGAATTCACCCAGAAATTTTGGCTGCATTTTTCATAAGAGAATGCCTACGTTCGTTTTTATATGTCTGCTATTTTTGTTGGGTATAATGGATAGCGTTGGTAAGTCTACGTTTTACCATTTACAACGTGTTACTACTGGGTTTTACCAATGCCATTTGAATTGGCCCTTGATTTCATTGCTACTACGTTTAACATTAGATCCAACAATAGTTATTAATCGATGGCTATTTGGTTGCTAACAACGATTGTATTAACCCTAAGACCCATATCATGGATAGCAACATACATTTTCTGTGTCTGACAGAGTTCTTATTATTTTATATTTAAACATTATTGAATTAGTTGAGAGATTCCTATTATTGCGTAAGTCCCTTTAATAACTAATATATATAATTTTACATACAAATACTGTACACTCAATTATCAGTTATTGTATTTTAGTAGAATTGAAATTTCACAAGTAATTAATTAAGAATGCCAGGTAATTATATAATTATTGTTAATACCTTTTTAAATGGTGAATAGTACAGGTTAATTCCTTAAAAGTTAGCTGGTATAATATGTTCACTCCCATAATAATTATTGTGGAAAAATGAATCTTTATATATCAAATTTGAATTTTATTAATTTCAATATTAATGTTCATATATATATATATATAATGTTAATCACAATGTGGAATGTTTGTGCATTTAAAAGAAATTCCGAATAATGAGTTCAAATTATAGAAATAATGTAATTTGACATTGTAATTGTGTTGGAAAAATTTATAATAGTTCCATTATATTATTGGGGTGAAGGAATTTCTTTGTATGACTGTGTTTTGAATGATGATGTGTATGACTATGAAAATCCTTTATTATTTTCATATATCATTAACATTTCTTCGAAAGATTAAAATATTGGTAGTGCGCCGCTTGAGAAGATATTTAGGTGCCACTGGTGGAAAGCCGGTTACGTCAATTGGCGGGGAAGCATGCCATTTTGGTAAATGCATATTTTATTATAAACATTTTACTACATTTCCTAATGTATGGAATTATAGTTACCAATAATGGATTATCATGCTAGTGCACTTGATTTTGGAGATCGATTCTATAAGCATTAGATGCTTGCAAATATTGGAATTAGTGAGTAGAAAGATACTATTAATCCATCCACATTATGGTTGTTGGCAAAGTCATTAATAGCTTGCGGAATTCAAATTGAACGATGTCATATTGCGTCCTGTCGACTTGTTGCTTGGGTGTGTGAGTGTCATCTTCTTGTCAGTTATTTCGGTCTCCTAGCACGTTGGATTTTTCTCGAGTCCTTGGTCTAGATAGGTTATGTTGTGCCAGGGTTATTGTCACACCTATTGCCTGGTGACAACATGATTACTGATGAGGGGATCATTGTGCACCCTCATGGATAGAGGCGAATTATAATTTGGCCAGATTCTATGCTTCCTGATGTGGGTGTGTGTTTGTTGTAGTTGATGTTGGTGTTGGGTTGTAATGCCTTAATGTGAATGGGTTGCACGCCTTGAGGTTTACAGTTACTGGTCGTCAAGGCCATTTTTTGGGGATGGTGGATGTTGTCCCTTAGCTTGTAGGCATTTTTGTGTCGTGTCGGGCAGGTAGTCATTTCTATCTATCTTTGATTTTTGCATGTTTTTCTTAGTTGCTCAATGTGCTAATGTGTTGAGTCATTATTGTTTGTTGCCTGATATGCGTGCATGGTGTTCGTCGTCAGGTGGTATGGTTTTACTCTTGTCGTCGTTTCCTTCCTTCCTAAAAACAAAAAAAACAAATTTCACTTTTTTCTTCTCTTATAGTCATAACGATTGGGGTTGTTACATATGGTATCAGAGTGGGTTCAACCCTGCATCTGTGGATCACCATGCTTTCCACTGCAGTAAACCCTTGAGTTTTAACCTAGCGCTAACTTAAAACTTTAACATGTACATGCGGTGATCTTAATTAGAGGACGCCATAAAGGTTCACGACATGGTGCCATGAAATGAGCAACGATACCTCCAGAGGTGCCTACACCCCTGGAGTCTAAACCCCAAAGGGAAGAATAAGTCCTTGGGCTGGATTCGATTGTTGTAAAGGATGTTGATGGTTTGACAAGGTCCTTCCAGGGATGGTCAGAGGCCTTGATTCACCATCTATACTGAGATAAGGCTAGGGAGCCTGTACCCCTGAGGGTTCATAGTGCGCCCAACCAGTACCGCTAGATTTAACCGAGAACTCGAGAAGGTCAAATTTCTGGAGTTCTTTGGTGCCCCAGACGACACAACCGCCAAGGCATGGTTGGAGAATATGGCGATGTGCTTCACACTTCGCGACTATACCTCCAACATGAAGATCTGTATGACGGTATTTCAACTGAGGGGGAGTGTTATTCTATGGTGGAAGACGCTCCTGCTGCAATTGAACATGGCCGTCGAGGATGTGTCATGGGAACTGCTCGAGAAATGTTTACAGTAGAGGTATATTTATGAGGAATTCAATGAGAGTCATCTCAACGAGTTCAATGCCTTGTGACAGGTTGACCATATGGTGCCTGAGTACGAGGCCCGTTTTTGGAGCTACTTGGGTATGCTTCACACTAATTTACTGAGAAAATTAAGGTCAACAAATTCGTTTTTTGCCTTAATGTTAGGATTCAACTTCTACTTCGAGTACCAGGAGTACTAGACCAAAGAAAGGGTGTTGGACATGTGGGGAGCCACACTAACAGCGTGACTACCTAGTGGAGAGGATTGGAGCATATGGATCAGCCAAACCCACTATCATGGGAGATTTGGGCAAGGCCCATCAGATTCATGCGATGGTTAATAACAGCCAGGTAGAGCACCAGTCGACTGTGCTCGAGACATCAAGTATCGTCACTGACCAGACCTTTAGTATTTTGATAGATCCCGGTGCTACTGAGAGTTTCATTTCTGGTGCAATGCTAAAAAGGATTAAGGTAAAGGAAGTCTAACAGGATGAGTTTATCTTTGTAGAGATGGCTTCGAGAGACAAATAGAAGGTTTGAGGGAAGGTTATGGGTTGTACCCTTAACCTGGGAGATTTTGTCACCAAGGCCAACCTGTACGTCATGATCTTAGGATCTTATGATGTCATGATCGATATGGACTGGTTGGAATCACATGAGGAGATACTCAACTATAAGATGAAACAATTGAGCTTGGTCAATGATGAGGGACAAAGGAATGTGAGTGTAGGTTGGAACTAGAGAGTTTCCCTGAGGTTCATCTCTTCCTTACAACTACGAAAGAGCATGCATAAGGGATGCAAGATTTATGCGATCCTTGTGTTAAACAAAAAGAGAGTAGCGAAAGGTATAGAACACCCTCTGGTGGTGAGTGAGTTCGTGTATGTCTTCCTAAAGGATTTACCTAGGATGTCGCCAGAGAGGGAATTGGAATTTACCATAGACCTAAAATTGGGGACTGAAGCAATAGTGAGAACGCCTTATCGAATGTCAACCCCAGAGTTACAAGAGTTGAGAATGCAACTAAAAGAGTTGCTAGACCTGGGACTTATACGTACAAGTGTGTCAGCATGGGGTGCTCATGTTATTTTCATTAGAAATGATGTAGGAGCATCACTCCCAAGCCAGCCATGTGCCAGCCAACCAGTCCACTCAGCGCATTCAAGGAAGAGAGGCGCCAACCCTCTCACATTTTGAATTTGAATTAAGGGCATTTAATATTTGTAAGGCTGTTAGAGCCAAAAGGCCATGCCTACATGTAGGCTTTAGATGTAGAAAGGCTGGGATCTAGATCCAATCTGGACTAGACAACCATTTAATTGAAAATTCAATGTAATTGAATAGAGTAGGTGAGGATGGAGGGAAGAGCTCGAAGAGCCCCCTCATGTAAAAGATATTGGATCTTATTTTAAATTAGTATTGTGTAGAAAGAGTTAGAAGATAGAGAGGAGAGAAGGAGCCGAGACTCTGTCAAAAAGTCTGAGCTCGAACACATTGTAAACATAGGCATTTTACATTAATACAAACAACAGTTTTTCCTGCATGTCATTCTATGTTGTGTGAATGTTTTCATGTGTTCATTATATGTTGTAGATGTATGTTGTAGGTGTGCGTTTGTAGGGACAGGCATAATTCATTACCTACTGAGTTCTTTGATTTTAGGTTGGGTTCTTTGAGGATTCATGCCAAGAGGGCGTGACAGAACGCTGCAGGTTCTGAAAGCCAGTGCATAGATGCACTCCTGAATTCTGCGGAATTTGGGCAAGGACATGCTAGGAGGGTGCACCAGCAGAAGTCATTGACTCAAGGAGGAAACCTCAAGGTTGTTGAATACCTTGGAGGTAGGACTCTGTAGAGGAAAGAACAGAAGAAGATAGAATCTCTGAGGAGTTCTGTAGAGCTCTGCCAGGAGGGCATTGAGCAGATGCACGGGTTGCATTGAGGAGAAGAATTCTATATTGAGTTCAAAGAAGACAGAAATTCTGAGGAATTCTGGGAAAGCTCTTCCAGGAGGGCATTGAGCAAGTGCACAGAGCACACAGGAGAACTCTTCTTAGAGTTCATTGAAGGGAACAAAATCACTGAGGGTTCTAGAAGCTCTGCTAGGAGGGCATTGAGCATGTGCTAGAGTGCACAACAGAACTCTGGTTCGAGTTCAGAAAGGAGATAGAATCACTAAGGATTCTATAGAGTTCTACCAGGAGGGCATTGAGAAGGTGCCAAAGAGCACAGGGAAGAACTCTTTTGAGTTCTGGAATAGGAGAAGTGTCAAGGAAGACCTTCACAGGGTGAATGAACACCCTGCAGGCTCAACAAGGAGCTTCTTGAGCAAGATATTTCCAAGAGGGCATCAAATTATCCATCTGAGGGAGAAGAAAGGTTTAAGTTCCTTAGAGGTTTGAGCAATAGAGAAGCTCATGATAGATAGCACCTTCATGCGTGCAGAGACCCTGTAGGAATCACAGAGGTCGAGGAAACATTTCAAGGTTTCAGAGGAAGAAAGCTCAGGACGAAAAGTTCCTTAGTGCACAGAACCATAGTTGCAAGGGTCGCAGAGGCTGAGAAAACTCTTTGGAAGGTTCAGTGTTGAGCAAGCTCAGGAGAGATAGCGTTTTCAGAACACAAGCGAGGTCCAAAACTATCAGGACTCGTAGAGGAAGCAAAGGGCGAGACCTTTGGAATTGGGAAAATCTTCGAGGAGAGGGAAGAAAGCATAAGCTCAAGGAGGAGCTATAACTACCATCAGATATTGCGTTCATAGCCGATAGCCATCGGATTCAAGAGGAGTTGCACAAGGTTTAATCCTCATATGCAAAGGAGAGGATTTGTCAAATTTCGGCACTTCGGGGTTCGGCATTTCGGGAATCTCGATGACAAGAGACTAGGGCACTTCACAGTGAAAACCCCGAAGTCGCGAAATGCGACTTGCCTTTGGAGAAGAAACTTCAGCATTTTGTCATATCAGGGTTTCAGATACTGGGAGGTCGAAAGGGTAACATTTGTTGAGGAGGATTCGTGAAATTGCGAATCCTGAAGTCCCAAAAAGGTGCATACAGGTGAGGTTTTCAGGGAAATCCCCGAAAGGAGAATTTTGGTATTTCGACTACTGGGAGATTGAGAAGGCAGAGACTCTCGACATCAGGACTCAGAGAGTCCCAAAACCCAAAATTATTCTTAGGGAAAGCATCATGGTCGTGTTGAAGGCCATGGGGAAGTTTTTGAAGGACCTGTGGATTCGGGTTCGTTGAAGGTTCCAGCAGGGAACTAAAGGAGTCGCTTCGGCTCAAGGAGAAGTTTGGAACGATCCTTATACCAGGAGGTCATGCAGAACTTGCTGAGGTAGGGGTTGCTATGGAATTTTTGGTATCAGATTAGGACTTTGTTTGTATATTTCAGGCAGAGAGAGTAGGAAGAGAACACTCTAATATGCATCAGTTTGGTATCAGAGGTAGCTTGCAGAGACATGCAGATGGAAATAGAGTATTGGAACTCTGTGGTGATTGTTTGCAAGTAGGAAGCAGTCAGGAAGACAGTCAGGAGGACTGTAGAGGGGAGACTGGAAGCTCTCAGTTGTAGAGTGACAGCAGCAAGTTTGCCAGGAGGGCAGACAGAAGGCGAAGATGGCTACTGAAGGCCATGCACGCGATGGGAAGAAGATCCATCACTAGTAGAGAAATGATGCGATGGACAAAGAGCTTGACAAGATCAGAGCAAGGATGGATGAGCTAGAATTGCAGATGCAACAGGATGCAAGATCAATATGGGTATACGAATGGCCCATGAAGGTGAAGGTTAAATGGCCGATTCAGGAATTGTTGGCCATAAGGTAGCGAAGGCTGTTGAAGATATGGTTGAGGCATGCTAAGGACCTCAACAAACTAGAGGAGGAAATGGTTCAGGTATGTGAACCAGAGGCTGGGAGAAATATTAGTGATATTGAGGATGACATGAGATCAGCTGAAGATCTCAAAGACTGCCAAGATGGAAAAACAAAAATTTCCAATTGCCAGGTGGGCAATGAGATGAGATCGCTGCGAGATCTCATAGACTGTCAGGAGGACAGCAGGGGAATTTCACATTGCCAGGTGGGAAATGAGATGAGATCACTGTGGGATATCATAGACTACTAAGAGGGTAGGAATGAAAGTTCAGGTTGCCAGGAGGGCAATAAGATGGGATCTGAGGATCTCATAGACTGCCAAGAGGGCAACAAAAAATTCCCAATTTGCCAGGTGGGCAGGGAAAAGGAGATGAGACTGTCTGAAAGTCTCAGAAGCTCAGAAGTGAGTTCATATCAGTAAGGAGTGCTGATGGAGATGGGATTGATTGATCTCATAAACTGCTAGAAGGGTAGAGAAGAAATCCCATATTTCTAGGAGGGCAAGGGAAAGAAGATGAGGCCACATGAGAGTCACATGAACTCAGAGGTGAGTTCAGATCAGCAAGAGGATCTAACAAGAGAAGATCAAAAGGGCATTCTGATCATTGGTGGAATTGAAATATTCCTGCCATTGAGCCCAGTTGAGGCAAGAGCGTGTGTTGCAGAAGGAGCAATAGCAGAAGGACAGTCATACATGACTGTCAGAGAGTTGGAGAAGACACTAATGTTTGCCCAAGAAGAAGCAGAAGAATAAGATGAGCATTCCGAGGAAAGGCTCAATAGTTTTAGCCAGGAAGATGAAATAAGGAAAACAACTGCAGCACTGAAGCTGATAGCAACAGAGGAGCAGGCAGATGAGGTACTCACTCCATGGGAGATGGAGTTGGAGATGCTAGAGGATTGGCTAAACAATCCAGAGCCAGTAGATGACTACCAAGAGCAGACAGTCATGCAAATTGCAAAGGAGGAGCATTTCGAGGAATCGCTCAGAGATTTCAGCCAAGGAGCTGAACAACTAATGATGATCACTGCCGTACTGAGGTAAGCGGTGGAAGATGAAGGGAAATTACGAGATGAGGAGCAGCTGGAGGAAGCAGGAGATATTCCTGCAAGAGAAATGGCAAGAGCAACACTGCCACAGAAGGAAGCTAGACATCAGTTCAGTGATAGGATTGCATAATTGAAATCTGCAGCAGGGTGGCAAGCTGAGGCCACAGTAGAGGAAGAAGACAACATGGGAGATCATGGTGATATACCCACTGATGAGAAAAAAAAATTGCAACAGAGGAGACTGCAAGAACAGAGCCAGCCATGGGAGCAGATAGATGAGGAGATTGAGAAAATCAGGAGGCTGATGTTGAAGTCAACACAGGAAACTGTCACTGAGGAGAAGTTGAGTAGAAGGGAACCTGCAAGAGTAGCAGGGCAGTAGAAGCAACAACAACAGCAACAAAACAGAGGAAAAGATGAACAGCTCCAAAGAGTTGTTTGGGATCCAAGAGGATTTCAACAGCCAGGGTGGAGAGCTCATGAGCGGGAGCTCATGAATTTTTTGCAGCAGAGGAGTATGATGCAGGAGCATCGCTCCCAAGCCAGCCATGCGCCAGCCAACTAGCCCACTCAGCGCATTCAAGGAAGAGAGGCGCCAACCCTCTCACATTTTGAATTTGAATTAAGGGCATTTAATATTTGTAAGGTTGTTAGAGCCAAAAGGTCGTGCCTATATGCAGGCTTTAGATGTAGATAGTCTTTAATGGTTGTAAGGTTGGGATCTAGATCCAATCTGGACTAGACAACCATTTAATTGAAAATTCAATGTAATTGAATAGAGTAGGTGAGGATGGAGGGAAGTGCTCGAAGATCCCCCTCATGTAAAAGATCTTGGATCTTATTTTAAATTAGTATTGTGTAGCAAGAGTTAGAAGATAGAGAGGAGAGAAGGAGCCGAGACTCTGTCAAAAAGTTTGAGCTCGAACACATTGTAAACAGAGGCATTTTACATTAATACAAACAACAGTTTTTCCTGCATGTCATTATGTGTTGTGTGAATGCTTTCATGTGTTCATTATATGTTGTAGATGTATGTTGTAGGTGTGCGTTTGTAGGGACAGACATAATTCATTGTCTGCTGAGTTCTTTGATTCCAGGTTGGGTTCTTTGAGGCTTCATGCCAAGAGGGTGTGACAGAACGTTGCGGGTTCTGAAAGCCAGTGCATAGATGCACTCTTGAATTCTGTGGAATTTGGGCAAGGACGTGCCAGGAGGGTGCACCATCCGAAGTCATTGACTCAAGGAGGAAACCTCAAGGTTGCTAAATACCTTGGAGGTAGGACTGTGTAGAGGAAAGCACAGAAGAAGACAGAATATCTGAGGAGTTCTATAGAGCTCTGCCAGGAGGGCATTGAGAAAATGCATGGGTTGCATTGAGGAGAAGAACTCTATCTTGAGTTCGGAGAAGACAAAAATTCTGAGGAATTCTGGGAAAGGTCTGCCAGGAGGGCATTGAGAAAGTGCATGGAGCACACATGAGAACTCTACTTAGAGTTTGTTGAAGGGAACATAATCATTGAGGGTTCTAGAAGCTCTTCTAGGAGGGCATTGAGTAGGTGCTAGGGTGCACAGTAGAACTTTGGTTCAAGTTCAGAAAGGAGATAGAATCACTAAGGATTCTATAGAGCTCTGTTAGGAGGGCATTGAGTAGGTGCCAAAGAGCACAGGGAAGAACTCTTTTGAGTTCTAGAATAGGAGAAGTGTCAAGGAAGACCTTCATAGGGTTATTGAACACCCTACAGGCTCAATAAGGAGTTGCTTGAGCAAGAGATTTCGAAGAGGGCATCAAATTCTCCATCTAAGGGAGAAGAAAGGGTTAAGTTACTTAGAGGTATGAGAAACAAAGAAGCTCAGGATAGATAGCACCTTCATGTGTGCAGAGACCCTATAGGAATAACAGAGGTCGAGGAAACCTTTCAAAGTTTCAGAGGAAGAAAGCTCGGGAGGAAAAGTGCCTTAGCGCATAGAACCATAGTTGCAAGGGTCGCAGAGGCCGAGAAAACTCTTTGGAAGGTTCAGTGTTGAGTAAGCTTAGGAGAGATAGCATTTTCAGAATGCAAGTGAGGTCCAAAACCATCAGGACTCACAGAGGAAGCAAAGGGCGAGATCTTTGGAACTGGGAAAATCTTCGAGGAGAGGGAAGAAAGTGTAAGCTCATGGAGGAGCTACAGCTACTGTCAGATCTTGCATGGATAGTTGATAGACATCAGATCTAGGAGAAGTTGCATGAGGTTTAATCCTCATATGCAAAGGAGAGGAGCCATCAGATTTCGACACTTCGGGGTTCGATATTTCAGGAATCTCGATGACAAGAGACCGGGGCACTTCACAATGAAAACCCTGAAGTCATGAAACGTGACTTGCCTTTGGAGAAGAAACTTCGACATTTCGGCATATCGGGGTTTCAGATACCGGGAGGTCGAAGGGGCAACATTTGTCACGGAGGATTCATGAAATCACAAATCCTGAAGTCCCGAAAAGGTGCATACAGGTGAGGTTTTCGGGGAAATCCCCGAAAGGAGAATTTCGGTATTTTGGCTACTGGGAGATCGAGAAGGCAGAGGCTCTCGACATCAACACTCAGGGAGTCCCGAAACCTGAAATTATTCTTCAAGAAAGGATCATGGTCGTGTTGAAGGCCGTGGGGAAGTTTTTGAAGGACCTATGGATTCGGGTTCGTTGAACGTTCCAGCAGGGAACTAAAGGAGCCGCTTCGGCTCAAGGAGAATTTTGGAATGATCCTTAGACCGGGAGGTCGTGCAGAACCTGCTGAGGCAGGGGGTGCTGTAGCATGAAAGAAGGATGGGTTATGGATACTCTACATTGACTACCGTCAATTGAACAAGGAAACACTCAAGAATCAATATCTGTTGCCAAGGAATGATGATTTGTTTGATCATATGAAGGGTGTGTGTAGTGTACCAATTGCTCTGATACCAATTTGTAGTGTACCCTTCACTACCCAGGTTCACCCAACCTCTCGGTTTACCATTCATTACATGGATTTAAAAACAAATGCATTTAACCAGAATTAAACACACTTAACAACTCAGAGTAAAATATATGGGTACTGCTATAATTAAATGTTCCATAGCATTCATCATTAATTCATTTACACAGCGGAAAACATGATACAGAACCACACAGTCATGCCAAACGTGTTAAATCATAATTTAGAATACTTATCTTGTATCAGCTGGAGAAATCACCAACCAAGTGCAGGCCTTCCATGAACCTCCCAGCCTTAGACCACACTGTTCATCATCTCAACAGTAGGTCACCCC